>PVKA01044386.1:0-16207 GCA_004027165.1 Ctenomys sociabilis | reverse complement strand
ACAAGATTAATACATTATGTATTTTTATTAACTTAGCTTAAAATATATCTGGTTAAAATTATTGTTATTATTATTACTGCTTTTTATTTATTTTTTGTTCTTTTCATAATTTTATTTTGAAGAGTAAAACAAAAACAAGAGAAACTATCTTTTCTTTTGTACTATTACCTTTACAATTTTATTTATTTAGTTATTTGGTATGGTGTTTCACTACACAGCTCAGAGTAATAGTGATCCTCTTGTCTCAGCCTCCCCAGTATTGGGATCACAGGCCTGTGCCACTGTACCTGGTTTCAGTGGCCAGCATGGTATGTCTGGGGAAGGCCAGCACAACATATGACATTGGTTCCTTGTGCTTGCCAGACAGACTCTTAGACCACTGAGCTATCTTCTCAGCCCTTATTTATCTTTTGAAGAATACAAAAATGTAAGAAAAAAGATTTAGAAGCAATACAAAATTTTCTTAAACAAAGTAGTAGCAATTCAATAATGGTTGCTATATTGAATGATGTTATGTTTGAATTATTTTCTTAGGTTTCCAGGTGTAAACCTAGAAAATTGGTTTTAAAAAAAGAAAATGAAACAACAGAAAGAAGTTATAAGAAATTAAAAATAACAAATTGAGAATGAAAATGTTTTAAGCATGCTTGATATTATGCTTTGCCTTTCAAAAATAAAGATGGCCATATGGCAGTCATTATGAAGAGAAAATAAGATACTTTCCCATCCTCATCTCTTTATGTAAAAAGTGCACCTTGATATATGATATTAAAATTATACTCCTGAGGGAGCTCCACCATGACAATAAGAGAAAAGGCACTGAGACATGATGCTGAGACACTGATTCTGAATGGCACACATATTGCTGTTCATTATGCTTGGAAAAGCAACTGCTGGAATAGTTTGCAGGAGAAAACAAAGCAGGGACATCCAGAAACGGGATTATTGGGATAAGAAGCAAACTGTCACTGGACTCTGATGATACTTGTAGCATGGGTTAGAAGAGTGAAACACTGCAAATAATATGAAGTTCTCTAGGATAACAAGTCGATGGAGAAGCACTGCTTGACCACAGTCTGGATATTACCACCCTTAGTAACTGTTGGTACACATAAATTTCCTGCCAGCACAAGTGGGTTGGAACATGAAATATTCATCCTTAGAAGCCATCAGGACCTAAGTATTGAAGGGTCATTGAGTCAGAGCCAGACCTAGGGGGCTGCAGCCATGCACTGCCCCCTAGAGAGACAGAAAGTTTGTTAAGGACATAGAATAGTTTTGTTGATGCCAAGAGTTGACAAATGGAATTACAAGAAATTAGAAGTTTCTGTACAACAAAGAAATATCAAAGTGAGAAGACAATATAGTAGATGCGGAAAGATTTCCGAGTACTTTTCTGTAGGAGAATTAATATCTAGGATGTATAAAGAACTTGCAAAATAACACTGAAAATGAAGAACCCAGTAAAACACTGGAGAAATGAACTGAATAGACACACTCAGAATGAGAAGTAATAATGGCTGTGAAGTATCTACAGAAATGTTCAGCATCCTTAGACATTAGAAAAATGCAAATCAAAGCTACATTGTGACTTTGCCTCACCTCATTCAGAGAGAATCTAATCAAAATTATAGAAAAAAATGATTGTAAAGATGGGGCAGAAATAGAATAGCAACAGCCATTGGAAAAGAGGGAGAAATAAAAGGAATAAGAATAGGTAAGGAATAAGTTAAAGTATCACTATTTGCAGATGACATGATATTTTACTTGGAAGACCCCAAAAATTCCACCAAGAAGCTACGAGAATTGGTACAGAAATTCAGTAGCATAGCAGGATACAAAGTCAACACTCAAAAGTAAATAGCATTGCTTTGCACAGATAACAATCACACTGAGAGAGAAACAACAGAAACAATAATTTTTGCAGTAGCACAGTGGAAAATGAAATACCTTGGGATTCACTTACCCAAGGAAGTCAAAGACCTTTTCACGGAAAATGACAACACACAAACAAAAGAGATTATAGAGGATTTCAGAAAATGGAAAGATATTCCATGCTCCTGGATAGGAAGAACCAACATTGTGAAGATGGACATACTTCCAAAATTGTTGTACAGATTTAATGCAATCCCTATCAAACTACCACCAACATACCTCTCAGACCTAGAGAAATCATTCCTAAAATTGATTTGGAACCATAAAAAAACTAGACTATCGAAGGCAACCCTGGGCAACAAAGACAAGGCGGGAGGAATCACAATTCCTGACTTAAACTATAGCACAAAGTCACTGTGATAAAATCAACATGGTACTGGCAACAAAATAGACCTGAGGATCAATGGAATAGATTAGAAGATGCAGAGGCCTCTGCAAACACACTCAGCCACCTGATCTTCGACAAAGGGGCTAACCAAGCTTACTGGAAGAAAGATAGGCTTTTTAACAAGTGGTGCTGGAAAACCTGGCTTTCTACATGCCGAAAACTAAAACTTGACGCAGCTCTATCACCCTGCACTAAGATAAAGTCAAAATGGATGGAAGATCTAAATATTAAAATAGAAACAATCTGGAAGAGAAAGTAGGAGGAACTCTTAAAGACATATGGCTAGGCAAAGATTGCATGAACAAACATGTATTTGCATGCAAAACTATTTATTTATTTTTTATTTTTATTTTATTGAAGTACAAATATCAATGAGACAGTTTAAACATACTTTGACAAGATGGATTTCATAAGTAATACATTGCAAACTGTTTTCATAATGTTTTGGTATCACATTCAAAGGGAAAACCCATCAGAATTACAGCCGACTTCTCTACACAAACAATGAGGGCAAGGAGAGCAGGGCGGAAAGTTCTTTCAGTCCTACACAAAAACAAATTCCAGCCCAGACTATTATATCCTGCAAAACTCTCTTTCAAGTTTGATGGAGAAGTGAAATACTTCCACGACAAAGAACAACAAAACAATTTCATGATGACAAAGCCATCTCTTCACAGGCTGCTGAAAGATGTTCTAGAGAGAGACAACAATGACCAGAACTCCATGAATGAGAATGGAAGGAACTCACTAAACAGGACAGACAATTAAACTCAGGTTACCAAGGAGTCAACAACACCAGGTAAGTATCATGACAAACATAAGTCAGCACATTTCAATTATAACTAGCAATGTAAATGGACTCAATTCACCAATTAAGAGAAATAGACTGGCACAGTGGATTAGGAAACAAAATCCAACAATATGCTGTATACAAGACACACACTTAACTCAAAAGGACATTCATAGGCTCAAAGTCAAAGGATGGAAAACAATACTACATGCTCCAGCAACTCAGAAAAAAGCAGGAGTAACAATTCTGTTCTCAGACAGTCTCAACATCAAACCAAGAATCATCAAACGACACAAAGAAGGCCACTATATATTGGTCAGGGGAAAAATTTAAGAGTAAGAGGTAGCACTTATAAATATCTTTGCACAAAACACAGGAGCACCCAATTATGTAAGACAAATCTTAATGGATATGTAAAACCTAATGTCTAAGACCACAATCTTAATAGGAGACCTTAACACATCCTTATCTCAAAAAGATAGATCAACAAGACAAAAAACCAGCAATGAAGTAGCAGAACTGAACCAGAGCTTGGAACAAATGGACCTGGTGGACATAGACAGAGTTTTCCACCCAACCACAGCTGAATACACATTTTTTTCAGCTGCACACAGATCATTTTCCAAAATAGACCACATACTAGTCCAGAGGTCATGCTAAGTATATGCAAGAAAAGACAAATTATCCCATACACACTATTTGACCACAATGTAATAAAACTGGAAATAAATGACAAAAGAAACCAGAAAACCCTGCTAAATTCATGGAAACTAAACAACAGCAATCAATGAGTCACAGAAGAAATTAAACAAGAAATTCAACAATATCTATAATTCAATGAAAATTCAAGCCCAACTTACTGGAATTTATGGGATATGATGAAAGCAGTTCTTAGAGGGAAAATCACAGCTATGAACTCATACATTAGTCTTCTTTTTTTTTTTTTTTTTTTTTGAGACAGGGTCTCACTATGCAGTTCAGGCTGGCCTTAAGCTCACTTTGTAGCTCAGGCTGGTCTCGAACTCACAACAGTCCTCCTGCCTCAGCCTCCCTAGTGCTGGGATTACAGGCCTGCGCCACCACGCCCGGCTCGAACTCATACATTAGGAAAACAGAATGGGAACAAATTAGTACCCTAATATTGCACCACCTAATTTGACTAGGAAAAGAAGAGCAAACGAAACCTAGAGCGCAAAGAAGAGAAGAAATCATAAAGATTAGATCAGAAATTAATTCAATTGAGATGAAGAAAACAGTTCAAAGAATCCACAAATCAAAAAGTTGGTTCTTTGAAAAACTAAATAAAGTTGATAAGCCTCTAGCCAACCTCATCAAAAAGAGGAAAAAAAAAATTCAAGTACATTCAATAAGGAATGAAAAGTGTGAAATCAACACAGACCCAGTGGAAATTCAGAAGATAATCAATAGTTACTTTGAGAATATTTACGCTCACAGAATAGAAGACACAGAAGAAATGGACAGACTTCTCGAAAGGTACAAATTACCAAAACTAAATCAAGAAGATATAACAACTCTCAATAAGCCAATAACAACCAACAAAATACGAAACATAATAAAAAGCCTACCACAAAAGAAAAGTCCAGGTCCTGATGGATTCACAACTGAATTCTACAAGAAATTTACGGGAAACACTTTAAAGACTTAACAACTGGGATCAAATCGTCTTCAGGATTTTCTGAACGTCAAAAAGAATTGTCAACAATGTGAAAAGAAAACCCACAAATTTTGAGAAATCCTAACTAATAAGCACCCAGACAAAAGTCTCTAGAATACATAAATAACTAAGACATATCAGGGCCCTCAAGTTAAATACCCAATCATGAAATGGGCATCTGAGGCGAATACATACTTATCAGAGGACGAAATTAAGAAGCAAATAAATATAAGACATAATGCTCCACATTGTGAGCCATCAGTGAAATGCAAATTAAAACAACATTGAGATACCCTCTCACTTCTGAAAGAATGCCTATCATAAAGAAACCAACCAACAACAAATATTGGAGAGAGTGTGGGGGAAAAGGAACACTTCTTCACTGCTGGTGGGAATGTAGACTGGTACAACCATTGTTTAGGTTAGTGTGGCGACTCCTCAAAAAGTTAGGACTAGAAATCCCATTCAAGCCACCTATCCCCCTACTGGGAATTTTCCCGGAGGAACTGAAAACATACATAGTGATGTATGTGTCCTTATGTTTATATCTGCACTATGTGTGCTAGCAAAATCTTGGAAACAACCAAGATGTCCATTACATGAGGAATGGTTGAAAAAGATGTGGCATTTTTATGTAATGGAATATTATTCAGATATAAAGAATGACAAAGTTGAAGCATTTATATTGAATTGGATCTCACTTGAACATAAACTCATAAGTGAAATAAGTCAGACACACATGTGCAAATATTGTATAGTCTTCCTAGTATAAGAACTGAAAAGAAGAAACACAAATAGAAAAGTACAAGAGCAACTAAAAAGAATTTAGTCAGATATTTAGGGCAAACTGAATGGCATATGCTGCAGGGACAGTAACCTAAGTTCACAGATGAAAAATTGGTGAAATTGAAGGGCCACAATGTCAGCCAACATTTTGGCTCCAGTCTTTCCAAGTCAGTGAAGACTCAGGACATAGAAGAACCTGTACTGTAACATCATGAAGCTCAGCTGTGCCCCCAATTTTCTGATCAAGGAGATTATGGAGCCACAGAGGAAGGCAATCAATGATCTATAGTGTACCTGGGGAGAGTCACATGGAGATAAAACTTTATCTCAGGCTCTCATAGAGAGAAAACTGGTCAAACAATGGCTGTGACTTATACACACAGCTGGCACATACAAAGGATCTGCAGAGTAAGGTACAGAATTGCAAGTCAAGTCCCTGAGTGGACTTGACTGTCCTTATCAGATACAAAAGCTGCATTTTTGCTTATATAGGTCTTGCTTTCTCTCGGTCTTAACCATCCAGCAGAGAAGTATAAAAATAAGGTATGTAAAATAAGGCCATAATAGTAAGTTGAGCTGTAAATGGCTATAGTCAACAACTTCTTCAGGTAACTTACTATTATTGTCGATTGCTGGACTGTGTTTGATTGTGTTGCTGAGTTCAGGCACCTATAATGTTTGAATGACAATGGAGTGTCCATCTTTGAGCGGTCTAAAAAAAGAGGGGGATACAAAGGAAGAACCATGCTGTGTTTGTAAAAACAGTACAGTTAGGATAAATATGCAGTGCTTCTGCAAAATTCTATGAGAAGTAAGATTTGCACTAATAGTGGATGGACAGGATATTATGTTGGCTTCTCGTACTATGGACAACCACTAGGAAGATAACTAGGAAGAAAATGTTAATTACTGAAACTGTAGTATAATTCAGCTTTAAAAACTAAGATAAGTATAAAGCTACATTCTCTTAATTCATTTATTAGAGACATCTGCTCTCATAGTGTCTGTAAGTAGAATATCATGTATGTACCTAGTATGACAACAAACCACTACAAAAACAATATGCAATGTATTAATTATTGAGTATGTCCTGTTAATTTGATTTGAACCTGTCTTATTGGTATTTGTTGTTCAATAAAAACGGAACGCTCTTGGATAATTGACAGAAATGGAAAATATTACAAATGCCAAAGAAAGCAATGAATGTGCAGAGTCCTCAAAGGATTCTAAAATAAAGCAAATATTCCATTTGATACAGCTGTACTACTCGCAGGTATGCTTTTAGAAAATTAAACACTGAATATTATAGCAACACCAGTATATCCATATTTGAAGTGCTACAGTTCACATTACCTTGGCCATTGATACACCCCAGATGTCTGTAAATATTTGACTGAATAAAGAAATGTGGTGTGTACACATGATGGAGCAGAGGACTGAAATTATGTCATTTTCAAGAGAACGGATGGAACTAGGGTTCATCATGTTAAGCAAATAAGCCATACGCAAATGGTTCAGTTGGTTAAGTATTGCATGTTTCCTTTTATGTGAGGGGCATAAAATGTAAATAAATAAATGAATAGAATAAGTGAAAGATGCCAAAAAATTAGAAGGTCTCTGAGAGCTATGTGAGATTATGGGAAAGGAGAAAAGAGAAAAAGGAATAAAGCGATTAAAAAAAAAGACCAAGATATATTACGTACACAAAACAAAGATCAGTATTCTGTATTACAACTACGCATTAATAAATGTCAAAGAAATTATACTGTTATTTCCATAGAGCTCATACCTGTGTGTTGCCTTTAAAAACAAACTTTCAGGGCTGCGGTGATAGCTCCATGATCTATGCACCTGCCTGGCAAGAGCAAGGACTTAGGTTTGATCCCCGGCATTGCATGTCATACTGCCAAGCTGTGCTGCTGTACCAGCCACAGAAACCAGGCATAGCAGTACACCCCTGCAATCCCAGTACTTCAAAGGCCAAGACAGGAGGATCAACCATGAATCTGAGCTGCACAGAAAGGCCCTATATCAAATAAATAAATAAATATTTAAAAAATTAAAAATATTTAAGTTGGTAGGCATAGCTCTGCTTCATTAAGAACAACCTTTTCTAAAAAAAATATCGTGAAATATCTATGAAATAGGTAAGCAATATAATTATTAGTCCCAGTTTCTAGATAAGAAAACTGAGGTATATGGATGCTAATGAATTCTTCCTGCCACCTTCTTCTCAATGCTGAGAATGACTGTTTGAGAGATAGTCTGGCTCCTATCGTAGTATATTTAATACTTTAGTGTACTTGGTATGATGTTTCAGGACCTAAAGAAAGCCAAACACGGGGACTGCTTGTATGGCTTTAGGACAAGGCAATAGAGAAATAAGGCAGAGAACACATAGTCGTGCAACACCAATGTGACAATAACCAACATCAAACTCCTAGACACAAAGAGAATTCAAAAAACACCACAGAATTCTTTTCCTCCTTTTAAGTGACAAAAGGTTGTAGTGATCACATCTTTTGTCCTTACTTATGTCACTTATGTGAAGAATTTCTGGTGATATCTATCACTTACTCTTTATCAAAATCTCCATGTTGTGGCAGCAGGGAGAGACCACTAGTGTGATTTTGACCAGAACACAACTTGTTACTTATGGATTATTCTAAATTCTCATGCTGACCAGGGTGGCTTGAACAATATATAATCTCTCTTTTTAATTTTTTTTTAAAAATTATTTTATGTATTAGGTACACAGTCTCATTATACAGCTCAGACTCATAGTGATCATACTGTTTTCAGCCTCCCCACCACTGGGATTACAGGTGTTCACCACCACACCCACTCTCAGTGGCTGGCTCAGCATGCCCGAGGGTGCTGGGATTAAACTCTGATTCTTGCACTTGCCCAAGCAAGTTCTTAGTTCACTGAGCTGTCTTGCTGACCTGTGGATAACCTCTCTGAGTTTCAGTTTCTTTACAATTCTATAAAGGCCACTGTGCTGGGGCACAAGCCCTGTGGTGTACAGCGCTGCACACAGCAGGCAGTAAGATTGAAAGCGCACTTCACTCTGAACAGATGGTTTCTGCACCACACCACACCACTGCTCATGCTGCATGAGTGTTTTCATTCTTATACCAAAGGAAAATGAGAACGATTTTATCCTACTGATGAACATATATTTTTATTTTAGCATTATTCAAGAATATATTTCAAAATACTTTACAAAAAAACAAGATAGCTTCAATTTAGATGAAAATACTCCTAGGATTTCCAAAGGATGTCATATTTAATACATCACCCACCTGATTTCTTTAAAAAATTATGTTTTTTCTACTGTTCACAATTTTCAAATAAAGTGAGGGCCTAAGTTGACATTCTTAGCCTAATAACAAAAGACAAGTCCTTCTGCCAATAAAACTATTAATTCATAGTTCATACCCTCATAAATTTAAAAGCAAGCATCTGAGAGAAATTTGATGTTCTCTTTTTGGTCTTGTGCATTGATTTAAACATAATGATTTATATCAGAAGGATTTCACAGTTTTCAAGAGAAAAATTAAATATTCACTGAGAGGTTTTTCTTCATTCATGAGAGCTTACTCAATTTACTGTCATGACACTTTCACAGAATGAATGAGATTGCTTTAACTAATAGAATAAAGTCATCCACACCATGTGTGAGCAGCTCTGAATTTGCTCCCCTAAAGCCCATCAATTCTTAGACATTTTTCCATCCTCCGAATACCTGTTGTGCTGTAGCATAATCCACATACTAACTTTTTTAATGGTTACATGTTTTGTGGTAAATTCTGCCATGAATTAACTCTCATTACTTGGTCTAAACTGAAAAACAACACTGTCTTTGTCTTTCTATCTTCCCCAAAATGCACACATCCAACATCATTTGTAATCACAGTGAAGACCTGAACTCTGGTAACAAATGGTATGGGGACAAATAGAACTTCCTGTGAGACTTCCCTATGCTTTAAGGTTCAAGGTCACATAAAATATTTTATAAATAAATGTAATAAATAGCATAAGTAAATCAACACTTACTTTCCATTTCATCCAAGGTCTATAAAATTTCAACAAACATTGATAAAACTAACATTTGGTATGCTTTTATACAAGATATGTCATTACAATTAATATTTTAATGACTTGCTCCCACAGATAATTGACAGTTTACATTTTTCCACCATCATTTTTTATTTCTTAATTTATTTATTTTTTATTTTATTGAACTACAAATGTCAATCAGACAGTTTCAAGACACCTTAACCATACACATTTGATGAATTAATACATTGCAAACTGTTTTCATAATGTTTTGGTATCATACAAGGTGTATACATGATATTATATTTACAGATATTGTTTTAACAGATGTCCCTAATCAGTAAATTAAGAGTGTAGCTTGTTACTCATCTTATTTTTTATACCTGAATTATATCAAAAATTCAATAATTATTTTCCTAGTGGATGACCATAGTACTAGAAGACGACATAATATCCTGTCCAACCACCATTAGTGCAGATCTCACCTCTCATAGAATTATGTAGAAGCACAGCATTATCTATCCCAACTCTACTGTCTATACACACACATCATGATTTTTTCTTTCTATACCCCTTCCTTTGTCTACACCTGTCAAAGGTGGGAACTCCATTGTCATTCAACTAACTTAGGTGCTTGAACTCGACACCACAGTCCAACACAGTCCAGCATTCTGCAACAATAGTGAGTTATTCAAAGAAGTTGTCGACCATAGCCATTGATAGCTCAGCTTAATATTATGGCCCCACGATGTATACTTCATTTTTATACATTTTTGCTGGATGGTTAAGACCTAGGTAGATCAAGACTTATATACCAACACATGAACTTTATATTTCTTATGTGGTCATTGAAGTCCTCTCAGGGTTTATCTTGTAGTCCCGTATATTATTCTGTAGATCCTTTGTCTGTGTCATCCATGTGGATGAGTCATGGCCACTGATTGACCAGATTGCTCTCTGTGAGAACTTGAGAGAGAGTTTTCTCACATGTGACTCTCCCTAGGCACACTTTAGAACTTCAATCTCTTTCCTCTGTGGCTCCATAATCTCCTTGTTCAGAAAATTTGGAGCTCAACTGAGTTTTATGATGTTGCAGTACAGGTTCTCCTATGTCCTGAGTCTTCATTGACCTTGAAAGGCTAGGGCCAAAATGTTGACTGGCCTTGTTGCTCTTCTATTTCTCCAACTCTGACTTGTGATCTTAGGTTGTTAACCATTCAGAAGAAAAGCTGATTAGTATCCTGCAGCATATACCATTCGCTTTGCCTTATCGGACCCAATTGATTTTAGTTGTTGTTGTACGTTTCCTTTTGTATTTCTACTTTTTACTTGTTATACTAGGGAGACTATATGATATTTACACATGTGTGTCTGGTTTATTTCACTTTTTAGTATATGTTCAAGTGGCATCCACTTCAGTATAAATGCTTCAAACTTATCATTCTTAATAGCTGAGTAATACTCCATTATATAGAAATACCACATCTTTTACAACCGTTCCTCATGTGATGGACATGTTGGTTGTTTCCAAGATTTTGCTATCATGCATTGTGCTGATACAAACATAGGTACACATATATCTCTATGATACAATGTATCCAGATCCTTTGGGAAAATTCCCAGTAGGGTGATAGCTGGCTTGAATGGGATTTCTAGTCCTACTCTTTTGAGGAGTCTCCACACTGACCTCCACAATGGTTGTACCAGTCTACATCAGCAGTGGAGAAGTGTTCCCTTTTCCCCACAACCTCTCCAACATTTGTTGTTGGTTGATTTCCTTATGATAGCCATCATTGTTTTAAAAGGGATTTACAAAACATTTAATGATTTTTGTCAGCTATGTCAACCAAACATTTATTGTGTTATTTATTTAACATTAGTACAAAAGCATTAATACCTGAAAGTATTGTCCTTCATTGGCACTGGTAGGGATCAAATTCAGGGTATTGTAAATGTGGGGCCAATGTTATACCACTAAGCTACACTCTTAGCTTATTAGAAATCTATTATGATTTTTGTCTTCACTTACAAAATCCTGGGGATAAATGTTTGAAGACAGATAAAAGTTATTCTGAGAATCTGTTGCATTGTACATGAACTTTAGTGTCATTTTATTTTTACATTTTTTTTTTAGTTTTAGCAGGAATATAATACATTTTTAAAAGAAATATCAGTTAACAATTTTTATCATTCTCAACAGTGAATCAATGTGAACGCAAGTCTTGCTAGATGAGAGTGTTTCATTAAATAAATGGTTTTTCGATTTATTTATTTTTTAATGTATTTAGTACAGAGTCTACAAGGGTCTCCCTACACAGACTGCATTAGTAATGATCCTTTTGTTTTCAGCCTGCCAAGCACTAGAATTGCAGGCATGCACCATCACGCCGAGTTTCAGTCTTTTTTCAGCATGCACTGGGGGCTAGGCCAGCAGGGCCTGCTGGGGATCAAGCCAGGTCCCTGTACCTGCCCAAGCAGGCACTTTAATCTGCTGAGCTCTCTGGCCAGCCCTTAAATATAAGGTTTTTGGAAGTGGAAGAACTTTCTTTAATGATCCAAACTGATTTTTGTGGATAGATATATTAAAGGTTTTATAGCTCAAGAGAATTTCTGATTCAATTTCTATTTTAGAGTTAAGATTTTAATATATCATGCTTTTTTTAAATAAGTTTACTCCAATATTTTTATGTGTCCTTCTAACCTGGATAATTCATTTCCTCCAGAAAATTACAGTTTCTGCTTTATAAGCACATTGCAGGTTATCAATTTGGAAATGGAGTTAAGAAGACTTCTACCTTATCAAAAGTTCTGAATCAATGCCATCTTCTAATTTCCTTTCTTATTAGTAGTCTATGATTATTGTAAACTAAATTTCTTATTGCTCACAAAGAAAGAGGAAAGCCTCTCAAATTTAAAGTATTATTTTTGTTGATGATATAAAAAATACCAAATCTGTTTATAACATTGTTTTAGATTTCAGATAATCTACTTAAAGAACAGCTGATGACCAATAGGAAGTAAAGAATGAATGACACTGGAGGAAAAATATAAAAGAGATTTGTAGTATAGAAAAATAAATTATAAACTAAAAGAACAAAGATTCTGTATAGTAAAAATGAGACACCTGGTATTTGGATTAAAAAATAAAACAACAAACAAAATAATCACACAATAACAAAAACAATACAATAGGAAAACTCTGACATTTTCTTCACCATTAAAAAAAATTCCATGACATTTCCAGGAGATTAAGTGAATTTATTTTCCATAGAAGGCTATAAATCCAGATAGTGGAATTGGGAAATAAAGTATTGCCTAAAGGGAATGGTAAATATCTGCCAATACTCGAGCACTAAATTTACTTATATTTAATCCCAATAACTTTATTTGTGGGATATTTCAAAATTAATACTATTACTAAAAAATTCAAATTTTAAATATCACATTTTCAATTAGCTAAGTTCCTAATCATTTAAAATCCATGTAGGAATATAATATCTAAAGAGTTTGAGTTATTCACATCTAATACAATATTAATGCAACTTGAATCTATGTTTCTCTTTAAATTATTTTATATGAACTTGAAGTTACTCTATATCCAATACAATATTTATGCAACTTGATCTTCATTTCTCTTTAAATTATGTTATATGAACATGAAGTCTCTCCAAATAATGAGCAAAACATTTTATAATTATTTCAGAATTTATTTTTTGTAATGTAACTATGAAAATTTATCTCTTTCAAACATTGTAGCAAATCTGAATACAGCATGGCAGATATGATGAATATACGGAAATATTTCTAAGAATGTTGCTGACTTAAAAAGCCACAAAAATTGTGGAATTAAGCGGCATGTTAGAGTTACTCAGGTTGGTTTCATTTCAAATTTGATAACTTTCTTCTGAGATTCTCTGACAAAAATGTAACACATTTTTTAGGTAGCTAAGTCTAATGAAAGGGAGACAAGCAATATTTTGGCCAATTTAAGTTACTCACAGCTCAAATTATTAATAGTAGTTTTGGTCTTTTTGTTTAAATTCTGAGGGCTGACTGGTATATGGTAGAGTTAGCCAGGGGGGACACAAAGACCTTTAAGTCCAGAAAGTACTATGAGGAGAACCATGAGCAAGAAAGCCTCTTCAAAAGCTATTTTCAATTAAATCTTTTTATGGGTTAAGTGAGATAAGGTAAAGTGAAAAAGATAAAACTCCTTTCTCTGTGAAACTGAGAAATAAAAACCATCTCAGTTTAAGATACCAAACCTTTATTTTACTCTAAAATTAAATTGAGTATGAATTTATGTGTTGATAGAAATTTTGTCTACAAAAGAAAAGTTAAATAGAAAAGAGTCTGCATTTATGACTGTAGTGCTTAGGTAAATATTTTGCTCCTACTTGTCACAAAAAATGAAAACCTGCTAATTCCTATGCTGGGCAAAAATGCCAAAATATAAAGATTGATTAATTTTAGGAGACTTATAAATGGGGCTGGTGCCTCACTGTTTTCACTGATCTCACAGAACTCTTGTTTTTGAGCCTATGTCATGGGCAAAACAGGGCTCTGGGCTCAGTTCTTAGGGAACCCTCATGTGTTCAGTTTATGAAAAACCATCAAGATTTCATTTTGTCAAATGAATATATTACAGGAATACGGTCCAAAGTAAAAGAATACTTCAGTAGAAAAGAACAACACATTTCACATTAATAATGGACTTGTTAGGAAAAAAGAGTGATGGAGAAGATGAGAGTTATATGGAGAAATATAGATTTTTATCATTGTAGTTAACACCAAGGGACCTAATATTCTGTGTAAATAATTACCAAGCTACATTTCAGTTTTAGAGAAAATGTGTTTATGGGAAGTGACAAAAAGAATTCCTCTATCATATGTTATATGCTTTTGTCTCATTTTATATTGCAAAATATTTCAAGTTAGTTTCAAAATGTAGTCAATATTTCATGTATCCAAATCTCTGCTCTATACCTAAAGAAATAAAAGTGGATCAAATGATATATGGCTTGAATAATAGTTTTCAAATATAACTTGTTCAAGTAAAGACAGTATCTTTGAGTGTTTCTCTGTCAGATATGCACATCAAATGCTGCCATTGATCAATTGGAAGGGTTATTCAGAAGTTTTTCTAGTTATTTTTCTATTACTACAGTGATTTTTAATTTACTTCATTGAAAAATGTGTTGATTTCTTGAGTATCCTATGAGTTATTTTTTTTAATTTAAGCATTAAGATTTTCCTATTATAAATAAATATTTCACCTTTTGCTTCATTCCCCTTACTTTTTTTACTGAATTCCCCATTCCTTCTAATTTAATTACAATGGCAATTTTGCTAAGGTCAAAGTATAGAATGTGAAAAAATATGCAGGCTGTGCACAGGGCTGGTTCTGCAACAGATATGAATCATTTTCTTTGTCTCCAAATTTTCTTCTATTCCTGTAACTGAAAGTTGTCTTTTTTACATCTGTAATGATGATTTGCTTAATTGTGAAACTATACTTTCTACCGAGGTCATTTCTGTCCAAATCTCTTAAAGTATTCAAATCCTTCATACCTTCTAAGTTTTATCTTTTCAAACCTGTCTTCTGGAGCCCTGCAGGCCAGGTGAGGTGGGACGTTTGCTCTGCAACATAGTCACATAGTTGTCATCTTGAGAGTTCTGCTAACAGTTACCCTGGAAACCTGAGTGCATCTCTAGTGTACATACAGCAAGAATTTTTCTCTATCTGTTCCTTTTACTTACTGAGTATATTTACCAGGGCAAAGAGGAGAGAAATCTTTGAGAACATCAAATAAAAATACATTAAAGCAAAAATGCAAGCTTGGCAGGCTATGAAATGAACAAGATATTGGATTTATTTTTGTTCAGTTGACAAGATTTTCTGGCATTTGTTTTCTGTTGTCATTGTTGCTTAGTAGTGAGTAGAACAGAAAAGATGAGGACAGAACACAGAATTCTTTACCGATCTTTGTAGATGTGCACAGCTCAGGTTGAAATTAGACAGGCTTTGGCTTTAGAAAAGTTGAATTCTTTTTTATACTTTTATGCTTTTCTGCTGGATGGTTAAGACCTAGGTAGATCAAAACTTATATACCAACACATGAACTTTATATTTCCTATGTGGTCATTGAAGTCTTCTCAGGGTTTATCTTGTAGTCCTGTACATTATTCCGAAGTTCCTTTGTCTGTGTCATCCATGTGGATGAGTCACGGCCAATGCTTGACCAGATTGCTCTCTGTGAGAGCCTGAGAGAAAGTTTTCTCTTCATGTGACTCTCCCCAGGCACACTATAGAATTTCAATCTCTTTCCTCTGTGGCTCCACAATCTCCTTACTCAGAAAATTTGGAGCTCGCCTGAGTCTCATGATATTGCAGTACAGGTTCTCCTATGTCCTGAGTCTTCGCTGACCTTGAAAGGGTAGGTCCAAAATGTTGGCTGGCCTTGTGGCTCTTCTATTTCTCCAACTCTGACTTGTGATCTTAGGTTGTTAACCATCCAGAAGAAAAGCTGATTAGTATCCTGCAGCATATGCCATTCACTTTGCCTTATCT
>PVKA01044385.1:0-16209 GCA_004027165.1 Ctenomys sociabilis | reverse complement strand
AATTAAACAAAGGAAATACTTCCATCAATTTACAGAATACTGCCACTCTCAGAAAGCTTTTAAATGCTTAAGCATGATTCTCACTACGGTTGTGCATGATATGGAACCACTTTCCTGAGAAATGTGGTCAGGACATCTCCCAGGCTTGAACGCAGTCAGAGCCAGTCATGTCCTCAATTCCTGTGATAAACAAAATGCAGCGCAAAATTAGCAGATATCCCTTAGGGAACTGGACCAGTCTTGTTGATGATTGCTCTTTAAGTGATATGAGACTGTTTTTAGTAAAGAATCAGCTAAAAATGCCAAACAGAAAGCTAACCACACATCAATGTTTTGGACAATGACATCAACTACATTATGTATACGGTATAGATTGAAGTGGGGAGAAATTAAGTGCTAAGTTCAGTCCCATTCAGTACTGCTGCAATGTTACAAATAATATATAAAAATAGCTATATTAAAATCATGTCATTATACAAAGAGATACAAAATCTATAGATAGTATAAAGAAAAATGAAAAATTATGTAGGTTGTTAGACACAGATTAGGAAGGAGAGAAGAATTCAGGTTGGCTCTGAGCTTTCTAATTTGGGAGACCAGATAAATGATAATGACATTAATCATATTAATTAATACAGAAGAAAAGCAGATTTGAAGGACAAATATGACCTACTTAAGCCTTGTAGAAGATAAGTTCAATTCAATTTTGTGTGTAAATAACTTAAAGGAGCTCAAGAGGAGTTTAGCTCTCATCAAATTTACTACCATTAATTCATTCAAGCAAATGTGAATTATCAACTCCATCTGGTACTGGGTTTGCAGCTTGGAGTAACTCAGTCCAACCCCTTCCCTTGAATAGTGTACCAGCTAATGAAAGGGAGAGAGAGATTTACCAGTAATTACACACATAATGATCCCGTTGTAGTTGGTGAGGTTGTGCTGGGGCTATAGAGTCTGACAGCCAATGAAAGGTTGAGCATTAGGTAGGCATTTGAGGGCATCTGCACTGGAAGTGAATGACACTAGTTAAGAAGCATTGAGATGGTCTACAGTTCAGTGTCCTGGTCTTGTGCTCTCTGAGTATGACCTGCATATAGTTTCCATGTGAGAATAAAATCACTACATCTTCTATAACTACAAAGTATTCACAACTAAACCTTTTTAGAAAAAAAAACTCAGACATTTTCCCTATCCAAATCCAGACTTTTCATTACAAACAACAAAGACAGTAACTGATATCTTTGAGGTTTCACATACAATCACAGAGCTCGCTCCTCACACCTGCAATCTATATGCAAGATGATAATTAGGTACACTTGGAAATGTCTACCCTCAGTGTCACATCTCCCATCACCCCCATGAATATCCATTCTGTGATTCATATAAGCAGCCTACAAGAAAAATGGTTTTATCAAGTTACATGAGACCAACAATATTCATATGACTAAAAAACCAAAAGGTCAAGCAAAAGCAATTACAAAGTATTCTAACAAAACCAGCAGGTCCCCAGCCTGAATCTTTTTGATCACCTGTCACTCCCCCATACACCAAAGAAAACTGCATTCCTGACTTATACCTCATGATGAAAAGCCAGCATGTCAATTTCTCAGATGAGATAAACCCTCAAGACAAAGAGGAGGATACTGTATAAAGTGTACTTTGATGAATGATGAGGCTGTGGACAAATTAAAATTTCTTGCTTTGGGCCAGCCAGATAGCTTAGTAGACTAAAGCACCTGCTTAGGAGCTTTACAGCACAGCAGCTGGGATTCAATCCCCTGCATGCTGTGCCAGCCCCACCCCCAGGGCATGCTGAGACACCCATTGAAATTGGGCGTGGTGGTGCCCACCTGTAATCCTAGCGCTTGGGAGACTGAAAATAGGAGGATCATTACCAGTCCGATCTATGTAGTGAGACCCTATAGACTTTGTAGACCCTGTACCAAATACAATCAATCAATCAATCAATCAATAAAAGCAAGAGTGCTTTAATCTGATCAGCTGATGGTAATATTATCTATTTTTAAATCATGCAGTGTTGAACTGGCAGAAGTCCTAGCATCAATACAAGGATAAATATGAAAGATTATTCATGTTAGTGATTTTTCATATTTGAAATTTAATTTTACTTTTAAATCATACTTTAAATATAATTTTAATAAATAAGTTCTTGTTAGTTTTTTAACTCATTATTTGAAAAATCATTATTTGTATGACATGAATTTTGTCTTCTCTATATAGCATAGTTTACACAACACACTCTTCTTTCATTTAACAAAACAAATATAGAACATAATCCAGGCTAAATTAGTAATAAAAAGTTAACATCTGTCTGTATCTTAAAAACTTCTCAAAATGAAAAGATCATGAGTTCACAAAGCTCTGAACCATCCTATAAACACATGGCAGCTATCTTAAGACAACCTTGGTGATTATAAAGTTCATGGAATCTTAAATAAGGGTGCTTCCAGAGCACCCCCATAACAAGGGACACATCGCAGAGATGAAAAGGACAGTTCTTCACCTGCAAAATGCTATTTTCCTATCATCCTTGACAATTTGAACACCACAGATACCTGTATCTCTACAGAACTGTAGATCTACTGAACATCTACAGAGGAGCAGCTTGTCTATGCTGCCTAGTTAGAAAATTATGTACTAAAACTCTCTAAGCATAAGTAATATAATACGCATGTGACTGCACAGATGCCACAAGTCATATTCTAATTACAATTCCAGTGAACTTGCATTTCTCATGAGTAGCTGTGCTTTTTCCAACATTTTTTTCTCTTACATACCAAAATGGTAACTACGAAAAACATTGAAATCACTCAGTAATTGGGGTCAGAAAAGGGATAACAATAAATAGACTCAAATGCTAAGGCATTTTTTCAAATCAAATATATTTTGATAATAGCTATAATCTCTTGGGAAGGTTTATGCATGTTCTCAGATATGGGGACCTAAGAAAATAACCTGATGCAATATTCTGAAAAATCCTCCAGGGAAAAGGACATTTACAAAACAAGCATATCAAATGAATTGGGCTCAATAATTTGAAGCAAAATGTTAAAGCTAAAAGCAATATTTGATCACAAAACTGAGATTATTTCACACTATCATGTTAAATCATCCTAGTTAGGGACTTTGGTAATTATAAGAATGTAGCCCTCATTTGAAATTTGAAAAGAATAGTTATTTTGTCTATGTTGGCTCAAAACATAGTATCGTTTGTTTGGGGGTTTTTTGGTACTGGGGATTGACCCGAGGACCTTGTGCTTGCCAGATAGGTGCTTCTGCTGCTGCGCTATCTCCCTGACCATTGCTTTTATGCTCCCATTTGACTTAATAAAATCAAATTTAAGAATCTCCCCAAAAGTATGGTATTATTTAATTAGCTCTCATTTTGGTTCCACTCACCTAAAATATTAAGCAAGCCTTGTGTTCAGAATAAATCCCATAAGATTTCACAATATTTTATGAGTTTGAGCATTGAAGTTCCTACAGCATTTTATTGCTGTAAAAAATGAAAATTTAAGAAAATAATTTAAAACAATTAACCAGTTGCAATTCCTGAATGCCTAACATTTTAATACCTCTATAACACGCTCTTGTTGATTAATTAGTGTGAAAAAACTTTTTAACTTTTAATTTTAAGTAGTTTTCTAAAAGTATTAAGAAACTTCACCCAAATAGCTCAGCAGATTAAAGTGCTTGCTTATGCGGACACAGGGGCTAGGTGTTCGATCCTCAGGCTTGCCACCCCACCCCCTGGGGTGTGCTGAGACAGCGACTGAGACTGGGTGTGGTAGTGCAAGCCTGTAATTCCAGCACTTGGGAGGCTGTAAAAGGAGGATCAGTATGAGTCGAATCTATACAGTGAGACCTTGTGCACCTTGTACACCCTGTCCTAAATTAAAAAAAAAAAGGAAGCTTCACCCTAATTTTGAGTTGGAGTTAAAAATGCTACGCTAATATATGACAATGAGTCTATCTTCTGAATTACTAGTAGAGTATAATCACTTCGATATTTCTTTATTTTCATATATCCAATAAAAAAGTCAGTCTATGACTTTAGCAAGATGTAAAAACTTGTGATGATTTCTGTAGTTAAAATTCTTATGCATGATTCAGTACTTACGCATTATCTTTTACACAGATACAAATAGCAATTTCACAGAGCACTTTTAAAATTTAGCAGGCTTGATGGAACAGCAGGGCTCTTGTAAGTTACTATGAAACTTTTCTTAAAAACTTATTTCTGGACAGGCACGGTGACATGCCACTGTATTACCAAAGACTCCAGAGGCTGTAATAGGAGTCTGTGAGTTTAGGGGGAGCCTGAGTAGTTTAGCAGGACTTTGTCACAAAATACAACAAAAGAAGAAAAGAGGTGTGTAGCTCAGAAGTAGCTACTCTTCCTAGCATTTATAAGGCACTCAGCATAATCCCCAGGACTATAAAAAAACAACTAACAAAAACTTGTTTTTGAACTATCAAATCAAAATAAGGTCAAATAAAACAGTATGTGATTGGTATGAATTCATACTTTTTTGACTACCTTTCCCCATTTCTACTTTTCCATTTTCCTGTTGAGTTATTTTAAGAATACAAAATAGAGATATTAAAAAAAAGCATTATAAATGATACCAGATTTATCATGCTATATTGCATGATGCTATCTTCAAATTAATTGTTCACATTACCAGATATAACTGTGTGAGATTCATTTAAAAAAAAATTTTAAGAACTTTGAGGGCTGCCCAGATAGCTCAGTGGACTAAAGCACCTGCTTAGGCAAATGCATCAGCTGGGATTCAGCCCCCTGCCTGCCATGCCAGCCCCCCTTGGGGGGAAATGAGATGGCAACTGAGACTGAGCACGGCGGTGCTCACCTGTAATCCCAGCACTTGGGAGTCTGAAAACGGGAGGATCATTATGAGTCAATCTGTGTAGTGAGATCCTGTAGACCCTGTACTAAAATACATTAAAAAAGGAAAACAGAAATTTGAAAGAATAAAAATAAAAATCAGAATAAAAAAAGCATTAACTGATCCTTTCAAAAGACTAGCAGAAACTGACATACAAGTATCCAAACTATTCTGCATTATACCCAAATATATCTACTTCCCTTCTTACATTTGTCCTTTTTCTCATCTCAGTTTTTCCTTCCCATTAAACAATTTCTTTCATTTCTTATTGATTTTGAGAACTTTTTGTTTATTAGAGTTAATGCTTATTTATTTTGCCAATGTGGTGATTTTCTTCCATCTTGGCTTATTGGTTGCATTTGAGATGATTTTTCCAAATAAGTCTTTACAAAGTATCTTTAGAATTGCTTAGTTAATGGCTTGCAATTTTCATATTTTAAAAATGCCTATGTTTTTCCTATACATTTAATTTTTTAATAATACAAATGAATGTATGCAGAGTCATAATTTGATACATGTGTGTGTTACTACTTTCATTTATAAAGCAAACCTTTTGCTTCTCTCTTGGGTCAGGTGTACTCCTTATGGCTTTCTCTTTACGGCTTTCCTCAAATGATCCACATTCCTGGCTTCTCCACCCTTCTGGGATCTCTATGTTACCTTCAGCTTCACTGAACTCTCAGGTCCCACTGCCTTCTCAGGGTACACTGCCTTGTCTCCTTGGCCTCCTTCTGAAATTTGGATGGAAGCCTTTCTGACTCCACAACTCTTCTTCTTCTATGCTTGCACCATAAAACAATACCACATGAGTGGCAACAAAGTCTGCCATGAGCTAGAGCAGGAGCCAGGCTTCCCTCTCTCCTGGCTGTAGAGGTAGAGGACCTAGATTGCTGAGTACTAAAAACTACAGCCTGAGGAACAAGTTTGATTCTATAGCATGCTGTTCTGGAGCTCTCTTCTCAAAGAAAATCTTTCACCTTTGCAACTTGGAGGCTGCAAAGGCTGGAGTCCTGCTGTTCCTTGTGATGTCCTCAGGTTCATCTTTTCTATTCCCCCATTCCTTCTCAGCAACCAATTTTTCCTCTATTCCATCTTTGTAGTTTGCATATTTATTGGAATTTTTTTACTGGCCAAACTCAAAACATTTTAAGTTTGGACAGGGATATAGCTCAGTGGCACAGGTGTGTGCCTAAGAAGCACAAGGTTGTAAGGGCCAGAGAGATAGCTCAACAGCATAAGTACCTGTGTGGCAAGCACAAGGTCCTAAATTAGATCCCTGATACCATGCACATACAAAAATAAATAAATAATAAATAAATAAATGGAAGTGCAAGATCTTGAGTTTGATTCCTTGTACAAAACAACATTTTAAGTCATTATGCTTAAATTTTGGCTCAGCACTCAAGATAGATCGGTTTTTAAAAAAAAACACACAATAGAAATAAATAGGGACCACATTTTTGGAGGCCCCCTCCTGTCCCTCTTTTGGATAGGAGCCTTCTTTCCTCCAATAAATACATTCTGCTCATAAAAAAATAAAAACAAAACATAACCCCAACAGTAGCATTACCACAGTCTTAACATTAAATTGTCTTGATATTTTTTCTCCCAGACTGATTGGTCTACTGCCTTTAATCTTGGTTTCAGTCATAGTGTCTAGACAAAAGCAAAATATAGTCAAATTTTCTTCCTAAGCATAAGACACATGGTCTGGGATTCAACAGACAATACAGACTCCTTGTTCTTAACACATCTCCTGAGCCTTGTGTTTACCAGATGCATTTCTATCAGTATTCTGGTCTTCTGAGCTCTGGCCAGAATTTCCCATCAAATTCAGCTCACAGTATTTCAAAGCTTCTTCAGCCAACATCTCTAAACCTTCATGAACTCTTCCTGTAAGCCAGTTCCAAAGGTTCCTGAATCAGATGGTCAGGATTATCACAGCAGTGGCCTCACTCCTGGCATGAAAATCTTAGTTACTTTTTTTTTAAAAAAAAAAGGATTTAGGTTGGGCATAGGGGCTCATATCTGTAATCCCAGCACTCAGGAGCCTGAGGCAAAAGGATTATTGCTAGTTCCAGACAAGCTATGGCCATCCTGAATTGCACAGAAAAAAAAAAAATGTTTCAAACAGATAATAAAGAAGGGTTTGTTTCTGGCCACAGTTTTTAGAGGTTACATCCATTGTGAGCTGACTCTAAAGCATGGCAAAGGGGCATCACAAAGAAACAATATACGGTGCAGCAGGCAGAAGGCAACAAACAATGAAGCAGTGAGCCTATCTCTTTTCTGCCTCTTTATATTCCACCCAGTCTAAGAGTCTATTGATTAAGACTTCCATTTGCCACACCCTTAGTCCTAGTATCTCAGTATCACATTGTCCTGGTTTTCTCATTACTGAGACAAAATATCCAACACCCAAAGTTAAAGAGAGAAAGATTTATTCAGCTTAGTTCATAAAGGATTCAGTTCACACTTGACTGGGCCCAAGGCAGGGTGGTATGGCAGTAGAGAGATAGTTCATGACAGGAAGAAGGCAGCAAGCAACAACCACAGCAGCTGTTTCTGTCCCTTCCATCTTATCCTTTTGTCAAAGATAATGTGGCTGAGTGTGTTTGCAGTTGTGTCTGTATCTTCTGATCTGTTCCTTTGATCCTCAGGTCTGTTTTTTGTTTTTGTTTTTTGCCAGTACCATGCTGATTTTATCACAGTAGCTTTGCAGTATAATTTCAAGTTAAGGATTGTCATACCACCAGACTTTATGGGGACTTCTCCCCAAACTACTATCAGAAGCCAATACCTGGTGCTCTTAGGACAGACAGTGCTCACACTCTTAATCCTAGCATCACATTGTGAGTAAGTCCCAGCATCACATCTCTAATCCCAGCATCACACATCTAGATACTCCATCAGGTCCCTACCTCATACTGAATGAGGCTTTGTGGAGACATCTAGATATTAGCCATAAGATCCTCCAATGCCCACAACATAAACCTGTGAATGTCTTAGTGATACAGGGAGAAAAACTGTTCTCAGGTGGGTAATCTCCAAATGATATAGGGAACCTCCAAATGACATAGGGAAAAATGATCTCTGGATCTGACCTGTACGAGTTCATGTTCTCTAAAACTGAAGAATGAATTTTAGGAACAAATGGAAGTTATGAGCAGAATAGATTTACTGAGGGAAAGAAATCTCCTGTCCAAGAGAAGGGCAGAAGGGGCTCCCAAGCGGGTAGTTCCCCAGAAAGTTGTCTCTTCCAGGGACTTTTATAGAGTAAAACCATGTGGTGAGGTGGGTCTAAGGTGGTGAAGACATGGGTACTTGCTTAGGTGGACAAGAGGTGGGACAAAACTATGGTCAACCAATGGGATTACAAGTACCATTGCTCAGGTAAAATTGGTTAAGTTCAGGAACAAATAGGGAAGCGAGTCACACAGCAAGGGGGCATGAATATAGAATAGGATTTTATAGGGTAGCTATCCAGTAGTAGTCAGATTAATGATTCTTTGATCTCCCTCAGGGTGATGGTCAATCTCGGATGTCAATCTTTAGGGAGGTCGGCATTTGTTTGACCTTCGGTCTTTAGGTCTGGCCCATGTCATGAGCATCTGTCCCTTCCAGAGTTGCAAGATATCTTGTCTCCTGTATTATCTTTTTCGAGGGCCTGGCCCTGCCTGACTGCCTAAAAATATTTCCATCTAATTCCACTGCCTACGACATTAGGTCACATAACAAAGGAGATGAAGATTGTATATGGAATTATGATCCCTAATTAAATACATCTATAGTGTGACAAGTGCTCTGCATTACCTAGGTGAGCCCTGTGTAATCATAGCAGTGGTTATGAAAGAGGGAGGGAAAAAGTCAGAGAAAGATTTGGAGATGCTATACTGCTACCTTTGAAAACAGAGGAAGGAGTTATGGGTAATTCAGGTAACTTTCAGAATTTGGGAAAACAAAGGAAACATCTTCTCTAGAGCCTCTAATGCAACTCCCAATGTCTTGATTTTAGCACAAGAGCTTTATTTTGGACTTTGATCTCCAGAACTATACAGTAATGAATTTGTTTTAATTTCAGCTGATTAATCTGTGGTAATTTATCATTGGAGCAACTGAAAACTGATGTACCTTCTCTTACAAACATGAAACAAGGGAGGTAAATTAACATTAATTTGCCAATTAATGGTAAATTTTGGTTCATATAAAGAACTCTTTCCTTTTAGATCTACATACCCAATCCTCTTGATTTATAACGAAAATAAAGAAGTAAAGAAAATGGTAAGCCTCTAAAAAATTTAAAATAAGTGTGAGGGAAGCCATAAATAAAATCATAAAAATGCAATAGGCAAATACTATGAAGTCCATGATGTATTAGTTGATGCTTACTAGAGCCAGATGTAGAAGAATGCAAAAATGTCTGTCTTGGGGCGGATACCTGAAGGATCCAGTCCAGAGCCTGGAGCCTGCGGCAAAGTCCCATTCAAATAGGTATCAAGGAGCTGTACCAGAAAGGCCTAGGGCTAGAAAGATCTGTGCTGGGAGGCTGAGATATCTTCACTGGAAGCCAGGAAACCACATCCAAGATGAAGATGAGAACTGAAGCTCTCCCAAAGGCAGACAGCAGCCAAAGCTCCTTTGAAGAAAAAGTGCTAAAAAAGCAGCTTCTTCAGGAAAATCAGCAGGATGCAAACTTCCCCTCCAGTTCTCTTTTTATGCTGTTGGCAACATCCTTCGGTGGGCTTTCCACACCCGGAACTATGCTGACTCAGTTCAGCTGGATCTCCCCAGCTAAACTGATCATTAATCCACCACATGCAGTATTATGAGGAGTTGAGGATGAGGAATGGAAGAATCATGTTCTCTTAACTCCAGAAAACATTGTCTGTGGACGTACCTGATGTTTTTAGAATTTCTAAAGCCATACAAATGAGCATCCACAATAATAATTCTAAAAAATAAACTTTCACTTATAAGAAGCTGTGAAACTAGCTAGATTATTCAAACTTACTCTTAACAAATTTTAATTTCCTCTGCACATGAAAGTTGTAGAAAATAAGTTCTCAGAACCAGCAAAAATAGTTTTAATAGATTTTTCTAAATTATCTTCTCATTTCATGTTTTTGCTACAGATATGAAGTATTATATTTGAAAAAGGTATTGTGAAATTTATAAAGACAACACTGTAAGTTTAGTACCCACACATACATGCACACACACACACACACACACACACACACACACACACACACACACACCCTGTATCAGTGGTAGATAAAAACATTAAGAGAGAGAATCAAAGAGACCTCATCTGATTCAAACATAAATACCCATGGATAAGAGGCATAAAAACATATCACAAACTCTGCTGGACTCTAAATCCAAAAATAATTAGTATAGTGGCTGAAATTCCATTTCTGAAGGCTAATAGCAACAGAAAATATGTTATGCAGGATGAAAGAGAACTGAAACTGCAGCCACTGCTCAAAGCCCTGGCCTGGGTGAAATTCACCTCCTAAAAGGAAAACGAAGACACATTGTTTTATCTGCTTTCACCATGGTACATATGAAAAGTCAGTCTTAGGGAAGAAGAACATAGACACAGGTCCTTCTCTGTGAAGAGAAGCAAGCCACCAGCTGGCTTGATGAACAGTTCCAAATATTGCCAAGACAGCATGCAGCGTGGACTGCAAACTAATACGATAAATCCTAATTTTATCCTTGAAGTCCAGGAATCTGGGCCGACAACCACCAAACAAAACAAGGATGAGCACAGAGCAAGAGAAAGTGAGAGAAAAATGAAAAACAAAAACATCGAATGTGTGTTCTAACACTGGAGTGCCATGTAGGTTTAGTTACAGTTACATAAGTTAATTGTTAGTAACTTTAAAAAATATAATGTCAAATGAGAAAAATTTCAGAATGACACTAAAGAAATAATTCATATAAAAGTTCATAAATTTGCAAAACACTTATATAGAGTTACTTATGGATACATATGTAATTATATAAACAATCATATGGTGCTTAATTGATACTTTGTGAGCGATGGCCTGTTAAGCAGCATCATCTCTGTGTAAACATCACAGTGTACTCGCTGCCCTGGACAGGGTAGCCTACTACACACTCAGACTGTATGTTAGGCACCTGCTCGTGGTGCTACTCTATGCTCAATACTGTAGGCACTTGCAGCACATTTGTACATATAAACAAATGTAAGCATAGAAAAGGCACAGTAGCAATGTAATATCAAAGATAAAATATTATACATCTCTACAGGGCACTTATCCCAGATGGGGTTTGCAGAAAGGAGTTGCTTTGAGTGAGTGGTGAGTGAATAAGATGATGAACCTTTAGAGCAAGTGTTCAAACTGAAACTCAAAACCCATTTACTTACCGTGAAGTACCAACACTGCAATTAAACCTGAATATTGAGGATTTTAGTTTAGAAAAAACAACTCAT
Organism: Ctenomys sociabilis; assembly: GCA_004027165.1. NCBI lineage: Eukaryota > Metazoa > Chordata > Mammalia > Rodentia > Ctenomyidae > Ctenomys > Ctenomys sociabilis. The sequence continues at coordinate 4,815 of PVKA01044385.1, read as the reverse complement.
ACATTAATGTATTTTTTTTTTGTTTTTTAATACAGTTTCACTGTGTGGTGCAGGATGGCTTTGAACTCAATTTGTATCCCAGACTTGGCTTTTCATAAGAAAAAAAAAAAAAACCTCAAAGAAATCCTATGCCTCAGCCTCCTGAGTGCTAGGTGCCATCATTCGTGGCCAACATATTTTGTCTTAAATGAAAAAACAAATAACATATATGCCATAGATTCACCACCACTGCTCCAGGTTACTACTGTACAATGCTGAAGACTTTATAAATGACAGTTCATTTGTATAGCTCTATAAAAATATTTTCTTCCTTTATATCTTTATGTGGCCTTTCTTATTTTAAAATTATTTACTTATTAAGTTTCTTTTCAAAAACTTAGGCAAATACACACACTAGTCTAAGTCTCTGGGGCCCGGGATAATGCTTCACTGTCGCACTGACCCATCTTGTTCCACTAGAGATATTCATGGGCACACTGAGTGCTGTCAGCTCCCACCATAGAAGGGCTTCCTTCTGGAGGCCCTCCTGAAGGCCTCTCCTGGTACTCCTCTTAAGCAGGTGTCACTCTTCTCAGAAGTGTGTTCTTAGTGGTTGCCTTGGTTTCTTTTTTGTCATAATAGATTTGCTTATCAGAAGATAATATGCCATCGATATCCCTTAATGAAAAGCTTTTCATGTTAGGGTCCATGTTTTAAATTTTTTAAGGAGCTTCTTGAGGTCTATAAATAACTTTTGCTGAAAATTTTACTGTGAATTTACTTGACGTTCTTTTCAGTGTACCGTAGTCTCTTTTTCTCCTACCTCCTTATCTTCAGGTACACAATCACTAGACAGACAATAGGAAACTTTTGTGGCATTATATGTGATTCTTTATTGACCAAAACATCATGTGGCTCATAGCCGTATAATATAGATTCACATAGGCATTCCTTTGGCGAAATTGAGAGAAAAACATTCTATAAGATCAAAATAAAAGTATGTTCTCATCACAACAAGCCATGCAGGTAGATGGGGCTTCTCTGCATGATGTTGTCCAAAAGTGCAGAATACAGGGCAGCTCAGCCTTCTTAAACTGTGCCTTCCAAAGTTGGTTTAGTTACCCCATTTCCAAATAGTTAGAAAGAAGAAAACCTGGAGTTTGCCTAAAAGTTGCACTGTTACTTTAACTTACCTGCAATTGCCCTTAATTGAGTCATATCTTGATGCAAAGGAGGCTGGGAAATGCAGTCATTTGTAAAACCAGATGGCCAGGCAGAATGCCCAGGTAACTAAGGTACTCAGGCCCTGTCAGCTGTCTCTGTCATAATGGCAGAGTTTTTTCTAGGGAAAAAATAAAGAACAAGCAATGATGAACAGAAAGCTTTAAATGTGATGTTTGTAAATTAACTAATATGAATCTCCCTTAATATTAGAATTCCTTATATCTGCATGGTGGATATGAGGGTATCCATTCTTCTCTAGGCTTTCTTATAGGGTTTTGTTGTTTTTTAGTGGAACCAGGGATTGAACTCTGAACCTTGTGCTTGCCAGAGAAGTGCTTATTCTACTGAGCCATCTTCCTGGCCCTTCTTATAGGTTTAAAATGATTCATGTCATAATAAATAACCTTTAGTCCACTCAGAAAGTGAATAATATGCAGAAAGACTTCTATATGAAAATGTTTGCAAAGAGTACCTGCCATATACATATATCATCTATACATATCATTTATTGTAACACACACACACACACACACACACACACACACTACTTTTTGTATTTTTGAGACAGGTATCAATATGCACTTCAGGCTTGCCTTGAGCTCACTTTGTAGACTGAGCTGGTCTCCATTTTCAAAACAATCCTGCTGAGTGCTGGGATTACAGATGTAATCCCAGCCAAAGAAATATATTATAACCAAACAAAACAGGCATTGCAATCCTTCTAAATCACATACTACATATCGAAAACATTTAAAGATTTAAAAAATTCTACAGGTCATCTAAATGCTAGCCTTTCTAAGATCTTTACCTCACCTTTTTCAGCTCTGTGAAAAGGATGACTCTGTCCTAAAACTATGCACCACTCTGTACCTTGGCCACAGGTTGTTTTATAAGAGCCAGTTGTTTGAAAGTGTTGTGTATAAGGAGGGCTCATGTTAGTGAAGAAGAATCTAAGAAAAGAAACCTATCCCGTTGTCTGACTTACGGATAGGGAGCAATTCAGTCACTCAAATTAAATATATGTATCACTTTCTCTGACTAAATCTAATTCTTAAATTTTAATTTAAAAAAGAGAGATTGTGTACACTGATTATTAGCACTTGGTTTTTCATAAGAAATCAATAAGCTATAAAAACTACTTATGCTTACTTTACTATATTATAATCAGGGAGACACAAACCTTTAAATATGCTGAAAATTTTAATCATGAAAGCATTTGGGCCAGGGAGAAAGCTCAATAGAATAAGCACTTGCCTGGCAAGCACAAGGGCCTGCGCACAATCCCAGGTTCCACAAAAAGAAAACAAAGTCATGAAAGTATTTATTTAGATTTAGAAACAAAACTGCAAATGGATGTAAGACTGTTCAATAAACCAACAAAAACTGGTTCAGACAATTGCCTGAACTTATGAATTAAACACAAGAATATCTGTATAAATGAATTCATTACAGGATATAACATTTAAAAAAATAAGTAGATTACCTCCTTTTACACCAAGATAATTCTATCAATTGCATATTTTTTTCATTCTACATGATATACATATAGTGACAAATTACACAAAATAAATCATTCAGATTTCAGGCTTCTATGTGCATAGCAGGTGTGAGGACCTAGATTCTATCCCAATACTAAAAGAGAAAAAAAATTCTAAGCTCAATAAAAGTTGATTTCTAAAAAAAGACAAACTTTCTTCTTAATTCATCTAGAATTCTTACTTTTGTACTAAGTAATGAATGTGCTAACTGAAATGCAATGGTAAATTAATGTTACTATTCTATAAAATTCTTAATTATATAGCCCTTGATTGCTTAGAACAGAGGTATTAGTGCATTTTGAGGACCAGAACTGACCCTCGAAATGTAAGTTGTCCTTAGCTTAGTAAGTTCAGAAATAAAGAATCTATCTTTGGAAATGTTTGTAATGTTTAATGTTTGGCAATAATTTTATATCTCCTGAATCTAAAACTATGTATTATATTTCCTAGTTTATATCTCTATTATATTTGTATCAATTTGTAACAATACTGAGGTACCATCTCACTCCAGAAAGAATGGCTATCACAAGGAAATCAACCAACAACAAATGTTGGACAGGTTGTGGAGAAAAGGAAACACTTCTCCACTGCTGGTGGGAATGTAGACTGGTTCAACCAATGTGTAGGTCAGTGTAGAGACTCCTCAAAACAGTAGGACTAGATATCCCATTCAAGCTGGGTATCCCCCTACTGGGAATTTTCCCAAAGGATCTGAAAACATTATATCACAGTGATATATGTGTACGTATGTTTATAGCAGCACAATGTGTGATAGCAAAATCTTGGAAACAACCAAGATGTCCATCACACGAGGAATGGTTGAAAAAGATGTGGTATTTCTATATAATGGAGTATTACTCAGATGTTAAGAATGATAAGTTTGAAGCATTTATACTGAAGTGGATGCCACTTGAACATATACTCGTAAGTGAAATAAACCAGACACACATGTGTAAATATCGTATAGTCTCCCTAGTATAACAAACAAAAAGCAGAAATACAAAAAGAAAAGTACAACAACTAAAATCAATTGAGTCAGATAAGGCAAAGTGAATGGCATATGCTGTAGGATACTAATCAGCTTTTTCTTCTGGATGGTTAACAACCTAAGTTCACAAATCAGAGTTGGAGAAATAGAAGAGCCAGCCAACATTTTGGCCCTAGCCTTTCAAGGTCAGTGAAGACTCAGGACATAGGAGAACCTGTACTGCAACATCATGAAACTCAGTTGAGCTCCAAATTTTCTGAACAAGGAGATTATGGAGCCACAGAGGAAAGAGACTGAAGTTCTATAGTGTGCCAGGGGAGAGTCACATGAAGAGAAAACTTTCTCTCAAGCTCTCACAGAGAGCAAACAGGTCAAGCATTGGATGTGACTCATCCACATGGATGACACAGGCAAAGGACCTACAGAATAATGTACAGGACTACAAGATAAACCCTGAAGGGACTTCACTGACCACATAAGAAACATAAACTACATGTGTTGGTATATAAGTCTTGCTCTATCGAGGTCTTAACCATCCAACAAAAAACTATAAAAATGAAGTATACATCGCGGGGCCATAATATTAAGCTGAGCTGTAAATGGCTATGGTTAACAACTTCTCTGAGTAACTCACTATTGTTGTGGAATGCTGGACTGTGTTGAATTGTGTTGTTGAGTTCAAGCACCTAAGTTAGTTGAATGACAATGGAGTGCCCATCTTTGACAGGTGTAGACAAAGGAAGGGGTATAGAAAGGAAGAATCATGATGTGTGTGTATGGACAGTACAGTTGGAATAGATAACGTTGTGCTTCTACATAATCCTATGAGAGGCAAGATTTGCACTAATGTGGTTGGACAGGATATTATGTTGGCTTCTAGTACTATAGACAACCACTAGGAAAATAACAAGGTAGAAAGTATTAATTATTGAATCTTTGATGTAATTCAGGTATAAAAAATAAGATACGCAAACAGCTACACTCTATTTACTGATAAGAGACATACGGTATAATAATGTCTGTAAGTATAATATCATGTATGCACCTTCTATGATACCAAAACATTATGAAAACAGTTTGCAATGT
>PVKA01044384.1:0-16167 GCA_004027165.1 Ctenomys sociabilis | reverse complement strand
ATCTAAGGGGAATACACCCGATTGCATGTGGGTTCGATGCCTTCCACCCCACCCCTGTGAAAAAGGGCATCAGATGGCGCTGACACTCCCTAGGTGCAATGCACCTGGGCAAGAGTTGGCCTCTGTCCTTGCACAACAGGGATCGGGCCTCTGTTCTCACCTGTTGCTATAAACAAAAAGGGGGAACTGTAGAGAGCTGCAAATAGCCAAGCCTTAAAAGACGGCGCCGGCTTCCGCCTTCCACCCCCCCCCCCCCCCGCTGGGTGAGTGCTCTCTGTAGTAAACAACTCCTTATATGGCTAAGGCAAAGGCTGTGGCGCCCTTCCACGTATCTGGACCAATTGGCTGCGCCCACATGTCACTCCAGGGTTGGACGCCTTGTGGTATATAGCTTGGGGCGGGCTTGCCCGGGTCAGGAGCGGGAGCAGAGGAGGAGAGGAGGAGAAGGCAATCCATGGAAGAATAAAGCATTGCAGAGACAACCAGTGGTCGCGTCTTCCTTGCTGGCGAGGATGCGCGCAACATGCTAAGACTAGGACTAAGATTAAGACTGATAAATTAAAGACAAAGCCAAGACTTAGATCAACCAAGGTTAATGAAGTCACTCATGTGCCTTTGCTATTATTGGATGTATATTACCTAAGTGGCTGTATTCACAATCTTATTAGTTGATCATAATTCTGACCCAAGTAGTACCCACCTTATGATTTTGCTCTATAAAATGTCCTTTGGGAGGTAGGTTCATTGGCATCCCATTTGGGACCCCTCCTATCTCTTGGGAGCTATTTCTATTCCTATTTTCTAATAAATTTCCCTACTCTGAAACTCCACTGCTTCTTAGAATTCATTCTTTAAGTTTGAGGAATACAAACTCAGTGTATTTAACATCTACCATTTTCCCTGTATCAGGAATACACAAATATTGGTACTTTTGCCTGGTCCTCCTGCCAGTACACCTTCTTACCTATCTGCCTGGATAGCCTACCCCTGTGTATGACCAAGGCTTTCACATTTGCCTGGGCTAACTGGGAATTCACAAAGCCTACAGAGTCTGGCTGGTCTGCAAATGACTAAACCAAGTCAACACACATACTGTTAAATATGTGATTCTTTTAAAATATAAGTAAAAATAGATGCAGTGGCATGTACCCATAATCCCAGTTACTGAAGAAGCTGAGGCAGAAGGATTGCTTGTGCCCAGAATTTCAAGGACAACCTGGGCAACATAAAAAGATCTGGCTCAGAGGAAGGAAGGAAGGAAGGAAGGAAGGAAGGAAGGAAGGAAGGAAGGAAGGAAGGAAGGAAGGAAGGAAGGAAGGCAGGCAGGCAGGCAGGCAGGCAGGCAGGCAGGCAGGCAGGCAGGCAAGTTTCCTGTCATCCTGGCTCCTTGAACAAATTAGAGCTAGAACTATTTATGAATGAATGATCATGTTTTGCAGCACTGAAAATGAAGGAGTTACAGACATATGTGAAAATATAATGATTCTCATGAACAGATGCTGAACTAAAGAAACGAAAACTAAAAAGCACCTACTTTCAGATGCAGGTGAAAGTAAACTGCAGTAGCAAAAGGCAAACAGCTGCGAGTTGTGGAAGAGGAAAGAAATCAGGACAGCAAAGGAAACAGGGAAGAAGCTTCTGGTACACCCAGACTGCTCTATTGCATGAACCAAGTGAGTGTTACTCAGGTTTGACTTTGTTATAATTTATTGATAATTCATTCGTGTTTTCTGTATTTACCTTCTTATGTAATATGCTTCAATTTGCAATAATGTTTTTAAATCTTGAAGTCAACTACATAAATGCTATCACAAGGCACCTCAAATAGCTAAAAAAAAAATCTTTAAAAAGGAAAACAAAGTTGGAAGTCCCACCCTTCTTGATTTTCAAACTCACTACAACACTACAGTGATAAAACCAGCATGGTGGTGACATAAAGACGCACATACATATCAAAGGAATGGAAGCGAACTTCCATGTAGATGATTTTCAGTGAGGAATTATTCAATGGGAGAAAGGGTTTTCAGCAGAAAGGTGATGGAAAACTTAATGTCCATATGCCAAAAAGAGGTTGTTTTCTTGAATCTCAGTCAAAACTCAGATCAAATTTTTAGGCACAGTGGCCCACACCTATAATTTTAGCACACAGGAGGCTGAGGCAGGAGGATTGCTGCAAGTTCGATGCCGGCCTGCGCTACATAGTGAGTTCAAAATCAGTCTGAGGCTTCAGTGCCTGAAGCAGTCAAGCTACCTCAGTCCTGAAAAAAGCACCCTGCCAGGTCAATGTCAGCTATTGTCACCAGGCAACCATGTGTTACATGATACTAACTTCGCAAAGGTATAAATAAATGCCCCTACTGTTGTGCTTTGGGTCCTTTGCCAATCAGGCAGACAGGCTGCCACGTGACCCAGCTCTTGTCTTCTTTTCTATCTGTTCCTCATTCCTGCCACTGTTTCTCTGGGGCACCCAAGACACCGAGGCATCCCTACAGAGAAGTAGAGAGTTACCACATGCTGGGTAGGAAATTTCAGTTGAGATAGACAAAAACATTCTAGAGCTAGACAGTAGTGATGGTTGCCTGTACTGAATGTGCATGTACTGAATGCCACTAATTGATACTTGAAAGTGGCTAAAATGCTAACCTTCACTCGATGCTTGTTGTACATTGATAAAAATTAAAACGTGAACTACAAGCAAATATGGACTCATGGTGAGGCTGGGCTCAGAGCCAGGAAGTGTGGATCCTGGAGCAGTGCTGGGTTTGCTCCATGGCAACATCTGGGGGAACTTGGTAGAGAAATATGAACTCTAGAGCCAGCATCAAATTCCAGTTGCACGCATCTGGATTTATGGGACTTCTCACAGACACCCTGCTTTGATAGCTGCTATTGTGCAATTTCACAAAGTAGAATTTAGGCATAAAAAAGTGATGATCTTTCGTTCATAACTGACTCAACCCTAAAAGTACTGATTTTACAAGATGAAATGTAGATATGGAGCTATTAATTTACACAGTGCTACAATCATATTTACAAAAACCCCAAAATTGGTTAAATCAAAGACTGAAACCCTGACTTCACATTTACTACTTAAAAAATTTTATGAATATGAACCTTCTAAGACTGGATTTTGACAAAGCTTCTCAACTCTTGTTATGTTCATGTTAAGATGTCTTAAAAGTCCATGGAACATTTACTAAACTAGCTGAGAAACATCACTTCATGGTTTTTTCTTGGCAAACAATGCCGTTATAGAAATGTCTGGTTCTCTACTCACAGGCACGTCACAGTTTATATTTGAAAATATAAATCAGTTTGTATTTGAAAGTCAGTTTCCACCTAAGATAATCAGTGTCTTTTTGGTGAACACAGTACATAGTAATTATATGCTAGTAATTATATGCCGCTGGCATCCACAGATTCATTCATTATTAACAGTTTTATGAGCTTACATTATTGATCAGTATCTTTACAGAACCAAAAAAATTTCTAATTACCTGCTAAATCAAGAGCTTAGTGATGGCTAAAGGCAATGCTTGATAAGTGGTGACTCACAGTATAATGGGAACATTGAACTGAAACCCGACGACCTAGTGTTCTAGGCCATGCATCCCTTGGGTCCCTTCTTGAGATTCAGTGCAGCAAGCCCTTCCTTTACTGCCTCAGGTTCCATATCTGTGGATTCAACCAACTGCAAAATAAAAATATTCAGGCAAAGAGATGCCCGTCTGTACTGAACATGTAGGCCTTCCCTTGCTATTATTCCCTAAACAGTATAGTATAACAACTATTTGCATAACATCTGCATTGTATTATTTATCCTACATCATCTAGAGATATTTGAAAGTATACAGGAGGCTAGGATAAGTTATGTGTAAATACTGTGGCACTTTATACACAGGACTTGATGAGCATGGTGGAGTTCGGGATCTGGAGGGGCCCCCTCACACCAATCTACTCCATTATCTGTGTCAGCTGAATGAAAGGCTTGCAGCCAGAAGCTTTTGCCTCCTCCCCTGGAGTCAGCCTGCACATTCTGACTGGCTGACCAGGTCCCTTGGTCCCCATCTGCACACCTCTGAAGGTCTAGCCCAGCTTCAAAGTCTCCAGGTTAAGACTGCACCCCAGTTCAATTTCTGCTAATCCTGTTCTCCTCCCTCCCAAGAATGAGCCCTAATAAATCATTTGTAACACAATCTCCATCTCAGACTCCGTTACCCGGGAAACCAGACCTGCATCATCTCTGCTCTCCAGCTAGTGATGTGATGATAGAAAACTAATTTCTCTACAGCTCTCTCTTTTACTGGAAAACACCAGAAATCCTCGGTGTGGTGCCAAACAATGTCCTGCAGTGGCAAACACTTACCCTTATACCTCACCTGCTATGGCCAGGTTCACAGATTTTGCTAACCATCTTTTTAGATGGAAGGAAATTGTGTGTCAGTACCAGGTTCATCTGCTCCAAAGCAGCCTAGAGCCTTTCATCAGAAAGGAAGCTCCCTAGGACAAGGACAGCTCAGGATGACCTACTCATATTAGGACTTCTTAGTGTCAGCACTGGGAGCCCTCTGCCCCAGAAAGTACCTGGATGGTCACCTTAATGTGACTTAGTGTCCCCCTGACCCACTGGATTTGTGCAATTAGTCTTTGGGAACAGAGGCTGTCTATGTGAACATGAGGCAGAATATTGGTCCCCAGCCACAAGAGTAGGTCCGATTGTCTGCCAAACACTCTTGATTTTCCTTTGTAAAGCTTATGACTCTGCCCATAACTACTGGTTATGCAATATTTGTTTTAATTGTCTCCCCAACTAGACTGCAAGTGTCCAATGAACCCATATGCCCTGTGCATGGTCCTGCTTTTAGTGCTTAGCAGGAGGCCTGGCACATAAGCAATAATTGACAAAGATTGACAGCTGGGCAAAGTGGCACACACCTATAATCCCAGGACTCTGAGAAGCAAAAACAGGAGAATCGGCAAATTCAAGCCCAACCTTGGACAATTTACCAAGATCGGTTTTCAAAATAAAAAATACAGAAAGGATGTTCGTTATTCAGACAGAAAGTGAGGTTAAGCTCAACTGCCTATGTTGTAGGGTAATAATAACAATAAGCTTCTCTTCTGGATGGTCAACAACCTAAGTTTGTAGACCAAAAATTAGAGAAAAAGTAGGACTGCAAGGACAGCCAACATTTTGGCCCTAGCCTGTCAAGGTCAGTGAAGACTCAGGACATAGGAGAACCTGTCCTGTAACATCCTGTAACTCAGTTGTATCCCAAATTTTCTGATCAAGAGATTATGGGGCCACAGAGAAAAGTGATCAATGATCTATAGTGTGCCTAAGAAGAGTCACATGGAGAGAAAACATTCTCTCAGGCTTTCACAGAGAGAAAATTGGTCAAGCAATGGTCGTTGACTCATCCATATGGCTGACACTGACAAAGGATCTACAAACTGTGGTACAGGATTTCAGGATAAATTCTGAGGGGATTTCACTGACCATATCAGATACAAAAGTTACATTTCTTATTATATAGATCTTTATCTTGGTCTTAACCATCCAGCAGAAAAGTATAAAAATGAAGTATAAAAACTAAAGCCATATTAATATGCTGAGCTATAAAAGGCTCAAGTCAACAACTTCTGATATTGCCAGTCTTATAGAAAACCCACTACTATTATGGACTACTGGACTACATTGGAATATTTTGCTGAATTCATGCACTTACAATATTTAAATAAAAATGGAATACCCTTCTCTCACAAAACTAAACAAAAACAGGGGATACAAATGAATGACCAGGGGCCAGGAGATGGCTCAGTGGAATAAGTTCTTCCCTAGCAAGCACAAGGACCTGAGTTCAGGTCCTTGTTCCGCCAAAAAACAAAACAAACAAACAAACAAACAAACAAGAGAAAACTTTGAGGCTGGGGAGATGGCTCAGGCAATAAGTACTTCCCTGGCAAGCACAAGGGTCTGAGTTCAATCCTGGGTTCTGAAAAAAAAAAAAAAAAAAGAACCACCATTTTATGTCTGTGTATTCAAAATAGTTAGGATAGATATACAGCTGCATACTCTTAATTCAGTGAATAGAAAGATTTGTTCTAATAGTGTTTGTGGACAGGATATCATCTTGTACAATAAATAACCACGAAAACAGCAATATGCAATGTATTAATTATTGAAACTGTCCTACTAATCAGTTTTGAAACTGTCTCACTGCTATTTGTTTCTCAATAAAATTATTTTAAAAAATAAAACAAAAAGAGTGAGGATGTAGCTCAGAGCAAAGGCCCTAGATTTAATCCCCAGCATGAGAAGGAGAGAGGGAGGGAAGGAAAGCGGGAAAGAGGGAGAGAAAGAGACAGAGACACAGAGACAGAGAGACAGACATGACAAACAGAGACAGGCAGAGAGGCAGAGAGGGAGACTCATTTCAACTTGATAAATGAGTGAAAAAGGTGATGCAATCCATGTGTTTCACTTGGGCTGAAAGACTAAGAAGGTGTATGCAGGTTAATGGCGTTCTCTTCTGAGTATGTGTGTCTAACCTGACGCCACATTTTCAATTTCTTGTATTGTTTTGTGTAGTGCTGAATAAACTGATAAGCGCCTCATGGATTCCAACACCCTGATTTGACATCATTTTCTATAAGATCAATCACAATGACTGGAACACAGTAAGCCTTCAATTTTTTTAGCACTGTGTTTCAAAGCATATCACCTTGTCAGGGAACATAAGTCCCCTCATGGGAAGATTTTAAATTCTTAGGTTGGCAGCATTTCATCATCACAGAGGCTTGATGAAGCTTTCCTTCTGTTCTGTGTACATGCCCAGGCAAGCACATAAAACACCTTGGCATCTTTAGCATCTACAATTTTCATCCTTCCTCCCTGATTACAGTACTACTAATGAATACAGTAGGCCTTTCAGATCACAGGAAGACACTGAAATTCTTTGTGCATATTCTCAAGGTCATGCCAAAAACCTTTTCAGCATGATTCACTACCCAATAATCTTTTTTGAAATCCTCTTGTTGCTTAAGCTGAAATTGTCCTAAATTTAAACAAGTGGTTAACAAAATACAGAGTTTCTACATTCTTATTTATCAATCAGTATTACCCATTTTCAACAGCAGGCTGTGGAGACAGACTTCATATGACAATGCTGTCTTTTCAGATTCTGGTATAGTTAATTATTTGGAGGCTGTTGTGTACAACTCCTTTTTCTTGTTTCACTGTTTTGTTTTGTTTTGTTTTATGAAGGTGGAAGCAGTTATGTGCCAGGAATAAGAACGCTGGCCTGGACATGACCAACAGCTCTGTGGGGCTGGCAGGGCTCTCTGCAGTACATGGTCACAGCAGCAAGGGCAGCAGGTGCAGCCTGACCTCAGGCGTGGGGCAGGGGGTTGCTCATGCAGGGTGACCCAGCACCAGGGCGGCCCGTACACTTGGACCTCAAGGTCCTCAGTAGGATCCTGTCTTTCTCTTTTTTTTCCTTCTCTCTTTATCCCTTTCCAAAAGTACACAGGAGAGATCTTTAAAGGCACCTAGTGCACTTTAAATCATTATGGATAACCCAATGCCTGTCCCTAAAATGTCACCTTTAGATTACATTTTACGAAATTAGGACCAGTTTAAACTGAAGGATTTTAAAAGGCTGGTTTTCCTCCAAAAGTAAGGTAAAGAGTGAAGGGGTTTATAATTAGGAGGCGTAGTGAACAAACATCCCATCTAGCAATCCTCAGCTCTTCCCTCTCAGTACTCTTCTGGCTCATTGGTTATGCCTAATGGGTTAACTACACAGGAAAAAAAAAATCAGAGAGGCTTAGAGTTTTTTTAAAAAAATACTGCTATGTCTTATATGAGAAAAATGGAGAACTAATTACAATTCCACATGGCCAATACAACTAAAAGTGCACTCTGATTTAATGTAATTAAATTGATTTATGTGCTCTGTATGTTTTCTTCTCTCTTCATCAGCCTGTTCATCTATTTTAATAACTAGTTAAAGTACCTGCAGCTGCTTCATTAAAAAAAAAAAAAAATTTAGCTCATACAAGTTGTTTTCTTTTTTTAATTTGTTTATTTGTTTTTGCACTTACAGACTTCTGGCTCTCTTAGGGATTTCCATTAACAGAAAGTTACAGGGCCCTAGCCCCACCGTCCCAGCCTTCCCGCTGAGTTTGTGGTGTCCAGCCTCACTGCTTGCTGCTCACCCTGAAGACTGCCAGAAAGACCTGTAGGCTGGACCCCGCCCTTCAGCTAGAGCGCGCTGATTCTGGCCACCCGCTCCTCGCCCTGAAAACTGTTGGGGAGATTCAGCAACCCTAGCCCCGCCACCCCTGGCCTTCCTGACTGAGTTTGCTGAGTCTAGCCACCCCTCCTCCCCTTGAAGATCACCAGGTAATCATGAGACCTGCAAGAGCTTTGAAGAGCACTACCCTGTGCCAGTCCACCACCAAGAGAACCTTGCACAACTTCGGCTTGCACTCATCATCATCGGATTCTTCCTAAACTATGGTTTGCCCCCTCTTCTTAATGAAGTAGAAACCACAATGAACCCACACAGCAGGAGCTTTGGTGAGCCTACCCTGCCCTCCCACTCTCCAGAGAGACTTGCTGACCTGCACTATCTACCATCGCTGCAAAAAATGACAAAAGGAAGGAATAAAAGGCAATTTCAGACCTCTGGGGCACCCAAAACAAGTCCAGGAGATAAGCTCTTAGAAGAACTTGGAAGTCACACACCTGAATGCCTGAGATGACAGCAACTGAAGTAAAGGAACAACTATATCAGGCTATGGAGGAATTAGATTAGAAATAATTTCTCAGGTAAAAAAAAAAAAAGGAAATGACAACAATCATGAAAGAATTGTTTGATATATCTAAGAAAGACACAAATAAAAAATAGAAGGAAATAGGAAAATGATGGAAACATTGAATATCAATACAAGGAAAAAAATTAGAATACATGAAATAGATTCAAACAAATAGCCAGTACATTAAGAATTCCATTGAATGCTGGCAAAATTTCTTGAATGAAACAAGATAGAATTTCAGACCTTGAAGGTAGCATTGCAGCTAGTGACCATGAAAGGAAGCAGCTCTTTAAAATAAGAAGAAATGAGGAGTTAATACAACAGCTGTAAGATGATGCAAAGAAAAATAAGACTAATAGGTATCAACAAAACAGCTGTTGATAACACAAAAGACATTTAAAAAAGTGTTTGCAGAAATAATAGCAGAAAACTTCCCAAACATGGGAAAGGAACCTGATATACAGTAACTGAAGTATATAGAACTCCAGCTAGCCATAATCAAGATAAATCATCATCCAGACACAGGATAATCAAGATCCCAGAAATCAAGCAAAAGAACAGAATATTAAAAACTGTTAGAGAGAAAAATCAGATCACTTGTCATGGAAAGCCCATCAGAATCATGGCAGATATCTCAACACAGACCATCAAATCAAGAAGAGCTTGGAGTAAGATATTTGAGGTCCTGAAAGAAAACAACTTTCAACCCAAATTGATGTTTCCTGAAAAACTATCTATTGAATTTAATGGAGAGATTAGACACTTCCATGACAAAGAACAACTGAAAAAATTCATGACAATCAAACCAACCCTACAGAGTGCTGATAGATATTTTAGAAAGAGAAAAAGATTACTACTATTCCAACAACAGAACAGCCAAGCAGAACAAGCAATTAAGCAAAGAGGAAAAGTAGGGATCCTACAGTAGGAAAACAGTATGACAAAGATAAGCCAATACATTTCGGTTATAACTATCAAACTAAATGGCCTCAATTTACTAATCAAAAGAAGCAGACTGTCAGAATAGATTAGGAAACAAAATCCAACAATATGCTGCATACAAGAAACAAATTTAACTCAAAAAGAAATTAACAGACTGAATGTCAAATGATGGAAAATAATATCCCATGCAACAGGAACATAGAAAAAACTAGGGGTAACTATTATGGTTGCTGATAATGTCAACTGCAAACCAAATGTGATTAAAAGAGACAAAGAAGGTCACTACATACTTGTTAGAGGAAAACTACAAGAGGAAGAGATAACAATTATAAATATATATGTACCCAGTGTAGGAGCACCCATGCACGTAAGACAAATTTTAACAGACATGAAAAAAATATAATGAGCAATAGCATAATTGCATTGGCAGAGTTCAACGCCCCACTGACACAAAAAAAATGAGCAAAGAAATAACAGAACTAAACCAGACTTGTGAAGAAATGGGCTTAATAGAACTCTACAGGCCAGTGAGATAGCTCAGTAGAATAAGCGCTTGTGTGAAAAGCACAGGGTCCTGAGTTCAATCCCCAGTACCGCCAAAAAAAAAAAGAACTTTACAGAGTGTTCCACAAAACAGCATCAGAATACACATTTTTCTCAGCCACATATGGGACATTCTCCAAAATAAATCATGTGCTAGCACATTGAACATGCTGAAGTAAATGCAAAAGAACTGGAATTATCCCATGCATATTATCTGACCATAGTACACTGAAGCTAGAAAACAAAAGAAATAGCAAAAGCTTATAAACACATGGAAACTAAGTAATATCCTCCTGAACAATCAATTTTGTCTGGGTCACAGACAAAATTAAAGAAGAAATTAAACAATATTTACAAACAATATTTACAATCTAATGAAAATGCATCTATGACTTACTGGAACATGTGGGATGCAATGAAAGTTGTCTTAAGAGGGAAATTTATAGTAATTTAATGCTATAAATTCTCATATGAGGAAAACAGATGATCCCAAAGAAAGTTTTATGCTGCACCTCAGACTTCTAGAAAAAGAAGAGCAAATCAACTCTAAAGCCCAAAGAAGGGTGAAAATTATAAAGAGCAGAGCAGAAATAAATGCAATGGAGATGAAGAAAACAATGCAAAGATTTAATGAGTCGAAGAGTCAGTTCTTTGAAAGAATAAATAAAATTGATAAACCTAGTCAACTGCATTTAAAAAAAGGAAAGAAAAATTTCAAATTCATGCAATGAGGAATGAAATGGGGGAAATCACTGCAGACCCTATAAAAATTCAGAATATTATCAATACTTATTTCCAAAATCTTTACTCTCACTGAATGGAAAATACAGAAGATATGGACAGATTCCTCAATACATATGACCTACCAGAGCTAAATCAAGAAGATATAAAAATTCTGAATAACCCAATATCAGGCAATGAAATTGGAAATGTAATTAAAAAAAAAAAAAAACACCAACAAGAAAAGCCCAGGTCCTGATGGACTCACAGCTGAATTCTACAAGAAATTTAGTGATTTGGGGCCAGGGAGATGGTTCAGTGGCATAAATGCTTCTCTGGCAAGTACAAGGGCCTGAGTGCAATCCCTAGTTCCACCAAAAAAGAAAAAAGAAATTTAGTGATTTAATACCAACTGTTCTCAAACTCTTCAGTGAAACTGAAAGAGAAGCAATTCTCCCAAACTCATTCAGGGAAGCAAGTATTACTCTGATACAAAAACCAGAGAAGGACCCAACCGAAAAAGAAAACTATACGGCCATCTTCCTAATGAACATCAATGTAAAAATTCTCAATAAAATACTAGCGAACAACATGCAGCAAGTCATCAACTACATTATACACCACAGTCAAGTAGAATTCATCCCAGGAACACAAGGATATTTTAATATATGCAAAATACCCAAAGACAAAAGTCACATGATCATCTCAATAGATGCAAAAAGGCTTTTGACAAAATCCAGGACTCATTCATGGTAAAAACACTACAGAGTGGACTGAAGTGCCTACTTAGGCAGAATGCAGCGTCCAGGGTTTGATCCCCAGTATGCCATGCCAGCCCCTCCCCTAGGGAGCGCTGAGATGGCAATGGAGAGTGGGCATAGTGGCATATACCATGTAATCCCAGTGCTTGGGAAGCTGAAAAGAGGAGAATCACTATGAGTCTGATCTATGTAGTGAGACCCTATAGGCCCTGTAATAAGAACATCAAGAAAAAAAAAAAAACACTGCACAAAATTGGAATAGATAGTCTCTACCTCAATCTGATGAAAGCTGTCTACAATACACCAACAGCCAACATTATACTTAATGGACAAAAATTGAAAGTCTTCACTTTAAAGTCAGGAACAAGTCAAGGATGCCCACTGTCACTATTCCTGCTCAATATAGTTCTGGAATCATTATCCAGAGCTATTATGCAAGAGAAACAAATAAAAGGAATAATGATCGGAAGAGGTGAAATGATCATTATCTCCAGAGATAATGGTACTGTGCATAGAAGACCCCTAAAACTTCACTAAGAGACTTGTAGATTTAAAAACCAAATTCAGTAACACACAGGATACAAAGTCAACACTCAAAAATCAATAGCAGGTCCAGGCAGAGAGTTCAGTAAAATAAATGCTTGCCTTGCAAGCTCAGGGTCCTGAGTTCAGTACCAAAAAAAAAAAAAAAAAATCAATAGCATTTCTATACACAAACAATAAACAGACCAAGAGAGAAATTATGTATACCATGCCTTTTACAATGACATCCCCCAAATGAAATATTTAAGAATCAGTCTCACAAAAGAAGCAAAAGATTATGCAGTGAGAATTAAAGTACTCTGAAAAAGAGATAGAAAAGGATTTCAGGAAATGGAAAGATATTCCTTGCTCCTTGATAGGAAGAACCAATATTGTGAAAATGGCCACATTCCCAAAATTGTTATACAGATTCAATGCAATCTCAATTAAAATACCATTAATATACCTCATAGATCTAGAAAAAACATTCCTAAAATTCATCTGGAGTCAGAAGAGACCTAGAATAGCAAAAGCAATCCTGGATAACAAAGGAAAAGGAGCAGGCTCCAAACTACACTATAAAGTCAATGTGAAAAATCAGCATGGTACTGGCAAAAATAAAACAGACCTGAGGATCAATGGAACAGGTTACAAGATGTAGACCCAATTACAAGCACTCTCAGCCACCTTATCTTTGATAAAGGGGCCAAACATGTTCACTGGGAGAAAGACAGCCTCTTTAATAAATAGTGCTGAAAATATTGGTTTCTCACACACCAAAGACTGAAAATAGAGGAATGCCTATTGCCATGCACAAAACTATGGTCAAATGTGTCAAATATTTAAATATTAAAATTGAAACACTGAATCTTCTGGAAGAACAAGTAAAAACCTTAAGGAAATAGGAGTAGGTAAAGAGTTCATCAAAATCAAAGAGTTCATGCAAAAATCAAACTGCATGGGAAATACTTCAAAGGATCAACAGTTAGTATCTTATCTTTTTGAAAAGTTTCTGCACATCAAAAGAAATCACCAACAGAGTAAAAAGAAAAACGAGGCCCCTGGGCGCACTGTGGACCTTCTTCCCCCAACAGCGATCCCAAAGCGAAAAACAGGCCTATTTGGAAGAAATGCACTTAGACAGAATGCTTCTGTCCAAAAGAAGAAAGAGAAAGCGAACATCTTTCAGAGATCAAAATCCCAGGCAAGACCAGAAAGGGGGCTTTTGCAGCTGCTTCTGCAAGCTTCTTAAAAAGAAAAATGGGCTTCAGATAACTCACTACTATTGTGGACTGCTGGACTGTGTTGGATTGTTTCGCTGAATTCAAGCACCTATAATAATTGAATACCAGTAGAATACCCATCTCTGACAGGACTAAACAAAAAAAAGGGGATACAAAGGAAGGACCATTCTGTGTTTGTATATACAGAGCAGTTAGGATAAATATGCAGCTACTTTCGTGTAAGAAAGATTTGCACTAATAGTGTTTGGACAGGATATCCTGTCAGCTTCTTGTACTATGGATAACCACTAGGAAGATAACAATGTAAAAAGTATTAATTATTGAAACTGTACTATAATTCAGCTTTTAAAAAAAAGATAGGTATGCAGCTACATTCTCTTAATTCATTGAATAGAGGCCTCTGCTGTAATAGTGTTTGTAAATAGAATATCATGTATGCACCTTGTACAACAAAAAGCCACTACGAAAACA
Organism: Ctenomys sociabilis; assembly: GCA_004027165.1. Taxonomy (NCBI): domain Eukaryota; kingdom Metazoa; phylum Chordata; class Mammalia; order Rodentia; family Ctenomyidae; genus Ctenomys; species Ctenomys sociabilis. Next base: position 2,141 of record PVKA01044384.1, on the reverse strand, counting down.
ATATGCAATGTATTAATTATTGAATCTGTTCTACTAATTTGATTTGAAACTATCTCATTGCTACTTGTTCTTCAATAAAATTATGGAAAATAAAAAAAAAAGAAAAATGGGAACGTAACTTGTGAAGATTCCTGTGGTCCTTGGGGCTGGTGGTGACATCAAAGTTCTCCCATTTCCAGGTCCAGGGAAAAAGCTAATGTGAATCTCTCAATGGATCCTTCACCCACCAAACAAGATTTCTTCAGAAACCAACTTGCTCTTGCAAATGACCTTGAAAGGAACAGCTGTGTAAAATACAACTTTCTAAGTTGTATTCTCAAGTGGTAAGATGAGGATAAAGAGCTTGCATATATCTGTGCAGGAATACACACAAACACACACACACACGCACACATGCATGCACGCGCACACACGCGCGTGCACACACACACATATCCCTGAAGAAAGCTAATATAAATACATATGAACCTAAATGAACATACAAGACATTGAAGAGATGAAGATTAGTTGATGGTTAAGACCTGACTGTTTGAACTTTAACACTTGGGAAAAGGGAAATGAAGCCTTTTCACATAACTACAGAAAAACACAATAAATTTGCAGGAAAAGTACATGTTTATAAAAAAAAAGAAAGAAAGAAAACCCATGAAGTGGGAGACAATTATGGCAGACTTTCTGTCAGACAAAGGACTCCTATCCAGAGCATGTGAAGAATAAAAACAATCAGACCTCAAAAATTCCAAAGACCCAATCCAACAATGGACATCTGAGGTGAATATACACTTCACAAATGAAGAGATAAAAATGGCAAATAAATATATGAAAAAATGTTTAACATCATTGGCCATTCAAGAGGTACAAATTAAAACAATGCTGAAAAAAAAATAAATCAAACACTGAGATATCATCTTATGCCAAAAGAATGACTATCATCAAGAAGTCAAGCCAGGGAGATGGCTCAGTGATATAAGTGCTTCCCTGGCAAGCGCAACGGCCTGAGTTCAAAACCCAGTTCCGGAAAATAAAAATAAAAAAAAAAACCCCAGTTCCTAAAAAAAAAGAAGTCAACCAATAACAAATGCTGGAAATGCTATGGGGAAAAAAGAACTCTTCCCCACGGTTGGTGGGAGTGCAGGCTGGTATAATCATTATGGAAATCAGTAAGGATATTCCTCAAAAAGTTATGATTGGAGGTCCCATTCAAGCCAGCTATTCCCCTCCTATGTATTTTTCCAAAAGAACTGAAATCATCATACCACAGTGATATATGTGCACCATGTTTAGCAGTGCAATTGTCATAGCTAAATCTTGGAAACAACACAAATGTCCATCAACTGAGGAATGGATAAAAAAGATATATTTTTACACAATGGAGTATTATTCAGCTATAAAAAAGATAAATTTTATGCTTTTGTAGAGAAATGGATGCCGTTATAGACTATATTGTTAAGTGAAATAAATCAGATCTACCTGTGTAAACATAGCTCACCAGTGTGAGAATCTGAAAGACTAAGGAAAATCTAAACAGTGCAACAGATATTGTGAAAGGGACAGAATTTGTTCAATGGGAAGGAAAAACAGAGGAGATAAAGGACAAATGAAAGAAGGAAAAAAGGTATACTTAGGTTTACATGCGGAATAGTTTGGATAATTATACTGCCAATTTCTGCTGGTCTTGCTGGGGAGATGGCTGAGTGGAATTTCTGCTGGTCTTGAAAGGAGCAGTTAAAGCTTACATTTTTTTACTCTGATTTCTTTTCTTGTTTGAATTTCTTATAACTTCTTTATTTTTTTAAACAAATCTCATACATTTATATCTGGTAATCTGAACAACTACTTTGAAGATAACATCATGTAATACAGCAACCATTGTTGAATTCCTATTACTTTGTTTAATGAATTCTTGTATCATTTTAATGCTGGGTTTTTTTCTATCTCTATTTTGTATTCCTTAAAAATAAAAAATGGCATAAGCATTCCACCGTAACCAAATTCAAAACATTACAGAGTAAGAAACTACTCAATTAAAGACTTACATAAAAACTTACAAATAGAAGTTTGTGGTGGCTAATGTCTGTAATCCCAGCCCTCAGGAAACTGAGACAGGAGAATCGTTCCAAGTTCCAGTCCAGCCTCGGTTA
>PVKA01044383.1:0-16182 GCA_004027165.1 Ctenomys sociabilis | reverse complement strand
TGAAATTGGGCTCAACTGTATAAATCATAGAATCCATTAACAGGAGAAATCAGCTCTAAGAAAAATATGTTGAAGGTTTATATTTGAAGGCAATCATTGAAATAATGGTCAAAATAGCAAACAGCACTTTAAAAATGAGCTCTTACAGAATTATGAAAGGCAGTTTTTGTGGACACTACTCCAGAGGCATAGAAAGGACAATAAAAGATACTTATATGTTAGTGATATACTCTGTGCAGTGAGATTTGTAACATTTTCATTTATGATTTTACACTTGTCTTAAATTTTCAGTCTACATGACAGATTTTAATAAGAATTTTTATAATAAAATATAGTATAATTAGTTAAAAGCAGCAGAGTGAGGAGTGCTGCTGCCTCAGAGGGTTAAGTGTTGAGACCTTCCAGGAGAATCCAGTGAGGAGAAGCTCAGAGCATTATATTTGCACCAAATTTGCAGGAAGAAAGCCAAATCAAAGAGACATAACTAGCATTAGTGATGATAAATAAATAGCTATGCAATGACATTTGATATTAAGAATCAATTTAAGAATAAGCTACCTATTTACAATGAGAGCCTGTAGACCACGTACTAAATACCATAAAGAAGAAAAAAAATAAAAAATAAGGCCATTGAAATGAATCATATTTTATATAATCTAGGAATTTTAGAAATTCATATTTTTTAAAACTTTGTTTTCTTTTTTTTTTTTTTTTTTGGAACTTGAGATTGAACTCAGGGCCTTGAACTTGCCAGGGAACCACTTATTCTACTGAGCCATCTCTCCAACTCCTGTTTTCTTTAATTTGATTGAGGTTGATGCTCCTTCATTAAATACCTTCTCAATGCACATTTTCATCTATAGTTAAGAAGGGTGATACCTAGTTCCTTACCCTCAGAGTAAATACCCTGACCTGCAAAGATAAATCCTGTCCAGGCATCTTCTGTCCCCAAAGGGGAAGCTCATCTCCCCAATGACCTGAGATTACTATTTCAGTTCTGCTGACGTCCCTCCAGCCTGGCCTGGGAAAGTACTGTCCCTGTCAGGCAGGGCACCAAGGGTATGGCCAAAGCATGAGATGCACACAGGAAGTACTCTTGGGGAAGGCCATCTCTTCCAGTGTGGGAGAGGAAACAGAGCGTTTAGCCCCAAGAATGACTTCTCTGTCAAAACAGTAGGCCCAAAGGCAGGTGGATCTGTAGTGCAGGCATCTGCAGCTGACCCCTTCTAGAGCCATGGATATAAAAGACCTTCTGTAAGTCAGAGTGCTCAGACCCATTCTGGCAATGGTGATGCTGCCTGTGGCCTTTTTCTCACAGGGCATAGAGCTGCATGCCCTGTCTTCTTTGTTCCCACTGCCTTCCCCTTTGGTAGCTCCTAGGCTCTGGTCATGAGCACTCCCTATTTGCTGCTTCAAAGGGTGATGAAGCAATGGCAGGGACACCTGTTCTGCCTCTGGGCATTGAGGTCCCTGAGCCATAGGGGAGCTCATAGAGCTGGCACTGGTCAGGACTAAAGTCATTCTCCCATTTGGGCTGGCAATAGGGCATGCAGTTTATTCCATGTCTGAGCATAGATGTCACCAAAGTCATGGTTGAGGGGACAGAAGCCCTCAATAGCACTTGCACCAGGGGCCTCACACACTGAACCATCTCCTCCATGCCCACGTTTTGTGAATGTCCGAGTCCAGCCAGAACAGGAACACCTCAACACCCGTGTCCACCATAGGGAGATTCAAGGGTGGTTAAATTCCATACCAATCTGGTGGATATGAGTAGAGACCCAAGTCTACTGAGGTCATGAATATCCAAGGGCAATGACTTTGTCCCCTCATGTGATGCAGATGTTCCCTGGCCTCAGCAAAAGAGAGGAGGGAGGATCCTCTGAGGAGTGGTGCTCTGAGGAAGATTCTCTGAGGAGCAGGTGGTGAGCAGGGCTTTGTTGTCTCCAGGAGCTTCTTCTGACAGAGGTTACTTCCAAGACTCACCTCCAACCTGTGATCAATAAGAGCAGCTGAACACTAAGGCCAGCCTCGGAAACCTGGAGACTCCTCTGAAGCTCAGCCTCTTTGTTCTCCAGGGTCTGCCCTTTACCTCTTTTCCAGGTCACTCCTATATCTCTATTCAAGGTCATTGTAACTCTAAAAACATACATGGTAAGATTTTTATAGTCTTCTAAAATTTATTCTATTGATATAAGGTTTAATTCAATTTATAGTAGTAAATTATCTTCACTGTAATATGAACACATCAATTTTCTTGGTATCTTCATTAGCTGAAATCATGGAGCCACCAATGCTGTCTTAATCTTACATAGAAATCACAAAACTAAGTAATATATAGTGTTTGGTAAAAGTATAATGATTATATAAAGTTTTAAAATTTTATTACCACAAGAGATCTATCTTCATTAATCCATCTCAAAATATGCCCCATCACTTCGACCACATCTTAGGTTTTTTTTGCCCCTTTAAAGAACATGGGAAGGCCTGTATTGTGTCTTTCAGAGGCTCTCATTCAAAGGGTTTAAAGAAATTTCTTTCAAGAAAAAATGTATGTGGCATGCCTTTCCTTGCTTTATTTAGGGGATCTGGTACCAGGGGACTTTTCTCTTTCCCCAAAGTCAAAATGACATTAGAGGGAGAAATCTGCTTTGATGCAGGACAGCGAGGCAGCCAGAGCAGCTCCACACAAGAGTTGTGACAAGGAACTTCAGAGCCATTTCAGAAGGAGGAAGGACGATGCAATGGGCATATTTGAAGTGGGTGTGTTTTGAGGCAGTTTTGCAATGATGAGGATTTCATTTTTTTATTTTTTTATCTTTTAAAGAGAGTACAAATAAATATTAAAAAATTACAAGTGATACAGAATTTCACTGGACAAAGTAATATAAATTTCACAGCATTTGTTGTAATACTGTTGTCTTTCAAGTAAATATTCATATTACTAGATATATGCATGTAAAATTTGAAAAAGAGAAGAATGTATAAGAAACTAAGAGAAAAAGTACAAACAATTGAAAAAAGGAGATGAAATGAATTAAAGCTTAGCTGCTTCATTCCATAGGCCAGCAGAAATGCACGGTACAGTTGTCCAAACCATCTCACTTACACACTTACACACATAAATAAATCTCTTTCCCCTACTCCCTCTCCTATCCTTCTCCTCAACTTAGTAACTCTTCCTTTTGAATAAGTTCATTCCCTTTTCCCAGTACCTATTGAACCCTTCAGATTCTATTTTCCTCTTTCAGATTCTCATACTAAGGAGACTATGCGATGTTTGCACATGCAGTTGTGTTTTATTTCACTGAAAATTAAGTATGCAACGCATCTTTTGATGATATCTTAGCCAACAGTGAATCATGTAGCTGTCTTGCACAGATCAGCAGAAAAAAAGTTCATTTTGGGTAAGCAATACAGTTATAAGATAGTTTAAAAAAGCTAACTGAAAAATAACTTTTTAAGATCATGAGATTTCTTCAATATCTATAATAAGTATTTTTTAGAAAACTGAATGATGTCTACATATTTAAAAAATATCAAATTTATGAAAATATATGAAAGATATGAACCATAAATGACTGTTATGGGACTTCACAGCAGCCCCACACAAGAGTTGTAAATTATAGTGCACCATATAAGCAAAAGCATCAATATCAGAGGTAAGTGCAAATGCATTCTATTGTAAAGTGAGAAGCCTTTCATTTTTGCCTTTTGAGTGCACAGGTGCCTCAAATATTATTAAGCAGTGTCAAAAATATCAATCTAGAGTAAATTTTCTTATGCACTAATCATTCTTCTAGTTAAACTCTTTAGCTCTAAAACAGCAATTTTACTAAAATTATTATTGCAGTATTTTTGTGAAGCATGTCCATGATCTGACAGTCTAATTCCTACTACAAAAAAGCACGCAATGTCAACAACAGGGATACAACTGACTAAAAACTTAAGAGAGTAAATTCAAACAGAGAAATGGAAATTAAAATGATTAATAAATGGAGTGAAAAGACTATTAAAAACAAGAGTGTAGATATGCCTTCTACATCAAAAGTAGAGCTTTAATTAAAAACTGAAACTTCCAAGTGGAAAGACACTTATTTTTTCTTTTCTTCTTCCTTTTATGTATTTAGTTGTTGCAGTATCTCACTACACATCTCTGACTCATAGTGGTCCTCCTGATTTCAGCCTCCCCAGCCCTGGGATTACAGGCGTGCACCACCACAGCCGGGCTCCGGCTGGATCCGCTTCCTCTGGGGGCAGGGATGGCATGGCTTGTGGTGCCAGTCATCGAACCACAGTCCCTGTGCTTGCCTACGCAGGTGCTTTGTTCCGCTGAGCTATCTTGCTGGCCTTGGGAAAGGTATTTAAACAACCCAACTATCTTGACACTCAAAATATACATGTGTAGGGCTTCTTTTTAGGTTTTGCTTGTTTTAGTTTGCTTTAAATATCATTCGGATTATAGTTTCACCGATTTCCAAGCTTAATTTGATTGTAACTAAAATTTTTCAATTACAAATTTCTTTCTGAGTTGGCATCCAAAGAAAGCTTCACGAGTAGCATCAGGATTCTTAAAGTCATCAAACAAACACCCTAATCCTTGAAAGGCCTTGGGGGCCACTTGAGATGGCAAGTACTGTTTTTCATCTCAAGTGAAAGTGTCATTCATCATTGAATAGCTTCTTGTATAGTGCAGCACATTAAATATCATTAAAAAGTTATCAATTAATTCAAGTCTGAAAAGTTTTCTATTTTCAACAACAGTTTTAAATTTTTAAGTTTATCAATTTTAGACAATTATACAGATGGTGAAAGAACATGGAAGCATTCACTCACTCTACGTTCCTTTAACTGTGGCAGTGAAGTGTCTCCTATTTTATATGCTCTTCTTGAGACTAGATATAACTAAAAGCACAAAAATAAATTTAGCTTTATGAAATGAACAATTCTATCTGGCAGATGTGACATGTAATAATTATTGAACATTTTCATGTGCCCGAACTATTATACCTCATTATTACTGATTCTCCAATTACAACTAATTTAGCCCCCATGAAAAACCTTTTACATTGAAAGCATGATTAGTCTGGGACACTGAGGACATTTGTCTCATCAGCAACTTGTCAGTTATAGTGTCAAAAACATAATAGCATTATTTGTATACATAATTCTTCCCCAGCTACCTCCCTCAGCACCAAGATCACAGGGAAGAAGCTCAAAGCATTCTTAGTGACCTTAACAAGCACATGAACTAAGCAGCATCCCATGCCCAGGGCGAAATCTGGTCCTAAAGAGCAGGCACTAGGGAAATTACTCTGAGGATTTCAAAGAATTTAAAAATAAACCCAGTACATGATCCCAAAGTGATATATGTACACCCATGTTCATAGATTTGCAACAGTTAAATTCTGGGCACACATCAAATGAAAGTGACATAGCACCCCTGCAAGTGTCTGCCTGCCCATGCACACTTCTGTATTGCTCACAGAGGCCAAGGTCCTGGGAGACTCGAAATGTCTAGCAAGGGGCAAATATAAAGAAATGGTGCTATCTGCATCTTACATAACATTATTTGGACCTATAAATGAATGAAATTTTGTCATTTGATACAACATGGATGTGTCTGGAGGTCATTGTATGAAGCATATTAAGGCACAGGAGAAAAATAAACTATTGTATGATTTCACTTATAATGTACACCAAGTCCTAAACAAAATAAACAGTACTGAGCTGGAGAATATGACACTGGTTACCAGGTGCAAGGGCAAAGGAAAACAATGGAGGAATGTAGGTCAGGAGCTGGTGTAGCAGCTGTGAAATATGAAGGAGTTTAGAGTTAATGCTCAGAGAAGATAGGTAAACAGGAAAAAATGATTCATTTTTATTTTATTTTATTTTATTTTGGCAGAACTTGGGATTGAACTCAGGCCCTTGCACTTGCCAGGGAAGCACTTACTCCACTGAGCCACCTCCCTGACCCTGTATAATTCATTTTTAAACAAAAGATAATTTTTTGGGTCTGGACCCCAATGTAAAAAACAGAACAAAAACTAATGAACAACAATAACAATGAAAAAATACAGGTGGGGCTGGTGAGATAGGTCAGCGGTCTAAGTGCCTGCCTGGCAAATAAAAAGTTCCAGGTTCTATTTCCAGTACCACATTCCAGTGCTGGGGAGGCTGACACAGGAGGATCTCTACAAGTCTGAGCTGTGCTGTGAGACCCTTTACCAAATGAATAAATAAATATTACAAAGAAGAAGAAAAAACAAGGTAACAATGTGAGAAAAATGAATGTGTAAATTTACTTCACTACAGTAAGCTGTTTCTCCATTCTATACACCATACTATGTTAAATGCCTTAAGTATTCATTTAGATGAACAAAGTTTTCCAAAATTTGGCTATTGTAAATTGTGCTGCTACAAATGTGGGTGCATATATAGCACTGTGGTATGATGTTTTTAATTCTTCCTGAAAGATATCCAAAAGGGGAATATCTAGATTAAATAAAACTGCTAATCCTAGATTTTTAAGTAATTACTACACTAATTTTTACAATGACAGCTCAGAAGGAGGAGAAACTGTGATAGAGGAAAGCAGACGAGAAACTAAGGGGAATGTACACAACTACACAGACACTTTCTCTTAGTTCATTTAAAAGAAAGATTTTTTTGATAATATTTCATGTCTTTAATCTTTCTTTAATTTTTTTTAATCATTTGGTACAGGTTCTCTCTAAGCAGTCAGCTTGGACGTAGAGTGATCATGATTCCAGGGCTGGGATTGCAAGGGTGCACCACCATGCCTGAGTTTGGTGGCTGGCACGGAGTGCCCATGGCTGTGGGGCTGGACAGCATGAAGTACCAGAGATTGAACCTGGGTCCTTTCACTTGCCAGGCGGGTGCTTATCCCACAGACTTTTGCGCAGCCCTCACTCCTCTCTCCTGTACTCTGAACTTTGAAGACAACAGTATACAGCATATCAATTATTCTTACTCTCCTATTAGACTGTTTTGAAATTTTGTTTACTTTTTTCTATTGAAATAAAAATAAACCAAAATTTCAAAATATATGTAATAATTATTTTGCTGAATTGATATTTGTTTAAATTGCTTATTTATATGTATTATATAAATTTACATAAGTTTTATTTTAAAATATCTTGAAAAAGTAATGCACTTAAAATACACTGTGGTTGTACTTGCTTCAGCAGCACATTGCTAACATGCACTGTGTCCTTTTGAATTCAGTTTGTATCTTAATCTTAGCCTTTCAAATCTGATTCCTGTAGAAAAGAATTATATAGAAGGACACTTTACCAATAGACATATTTGTTAAATTTGAGGACAATCTATATAATAAATGTATACACCTGTACTTCAGCTAGTATAAGCTTTCCATAAAGTATTTCATCAGCAGCTCCAATTTAAAAATAAAAAGTTTTTTCAAATGTAAAAAACTAATAGGCTACTGCATGATTTTGAGATGTATGACAAAAGACCAGTTTGTGAAATGCGGACTTTATATTATCTAGAAAGAGGAATGCAAGGTCATTCCCAAAACAGTGTATAGGTAAAGTCTATAATGTGTGTCAAGCTAAGAGAAATGGAAGTGCATTGTGTCCATTTTATGAAAAGTCACCTTAATGACTGGAAGCACTTTCCATCCATCTTGTTCCTCTTTCCGGGAAGATGAAAAGCCAGAGCAGGAGGGTGATGGAACTGTGTCTCTCCATGATCCCTCAGAAATGATTCAGGGCAGTATTAATGGGCAAAGTCACTTTGGACTCTAATATCCCAATGGTCATACTGAAACATTTTTATAAGGCTAATCAAGTGATAGCTTGAAAAATAAGCTTTTAGAGGAGACAATTATGGACCATATACTTTGCCTCTACTTTTGAAATTAGCTGACCTCTTTCTTAACCAATGCCTCTAGCTTTACTCTTTCCTGAGCCAAATAAATCAGATCTCAGTATCCGAAGAACAGAAAGAAGATTTTAACCTCGTATTCCACAACACAAGTATGTATCTCTGTAGAAACTTGAACGTCTTAAAGAAATAGTTGCACTAAGAAGGAACTATCTGGAAGTCAGTGGATTAAGTTAGCATCTTCCTCTTTCATTTACATGTTTTCTTTTTTTTTAATGTGTTTAGGACAGGGTTTACAGGGTCTACGGGGTCTGACTACATAGATAACACTCATGGTGATCCTCCTATTTACAGCCTCCCAAGCACTGGGATTATAGGCAGACAACACCATGCCCAGTTTCAATTGCCCTCTCAGCATGCCCTGGGGGCAGGACTAGTACTATTATATTTCTTGTAGCATATTATATTTCAAGTGATGTATTATGATCTATCTTAGCATTCACAATATATCTTCCAAACTCAAAGAAGAACAAAATATAGTTAGCTCTCCACAGAAACAAAGTAAGCCTTTCAATGAAGTGTTTCCGGCTGTTAGAGGTTTTGATCAAATAGCAATTCAAGGTCTTTGTGTGAATCCATCAGGGTTTATTCATGAGACAGTTTCTACCAGTTGTTCTTTAGAAGACTGTTTAACATAAAAATGATTAATGAGCAGTAAGGTACTGCTCATTATTCAACTGAAAAGACAAAGAACATTATAATGTCTTAAAGTTGGCACATAGCAAGTACCATTAAGTAGTAATTAATTATATTTCAGTATTATTATCAAAATGTGGTTGACTTCCAACCTGTCTATTTTGGCTCACAGTTTCAGAGGGCTCTGTCTGTGGCAGCAGGTCCAGACATTTCTGTGGAGGCAGAGTAATGAGGGGAATAGCACAGCAGATGAAAGATGCTTCCCTCTTGGGAGCCAGAATAATTTAAATAAGAGTTTGGTTGCACTCCAAGAAAAGACATCTCACGAATTCTGAAGAGGAGGAATGGCTGAAGGTGTATCGATCATCCACAATACATAACAATCCTTTCACTGTTCATGCTAAAGTTGCAACTAGCAAGGAGGTTGTAGACTTTCTGTTCAGATTCCTTCAGTGGGTTCTCCAAAACATTGAGAATAACATCTCCTGTGCTTAGTGCATGTGACTTGCTGCTGTGGGTGTCAGTTTTAATTCTCTGTACCCTACGTTTCTCCACAGGCTTCCTTCTTGTTTCAGGAATGCATTGGGACCACTATCTAAGGGTTTTAAACTCACCTTTTCCTTTCATCTAGATTAATTTTGCTCCAGAGTTTCATACTCTTGTGCACAAGCTTTCTAATTACTATTAATCTCCTTTGTGTTTCCTGTCCTGTTTCCCTGAGTGATTTTTATCTGTCTCACATATCGCATACATTGTTTTCTTTACTACTATTCTGAAATTTCCTTTGTCCCCTAAATTGTAAGTACCAGAAGAAAGGAATTTTTTTTTCTTGTGTTGCTCATTGCAGAATCCTATTTAAGAAGTGCAAATATAGAATAGCTGCTCAACAATAACTTTTCTTTTCATTTATGTATTTGCTACAGGATTTCACTATGCAGCTTAGATTCATTGTGATCCTCATTTTTTCAGCCTCCCTAGTGCTGGGATTACAGGCATGCACCAGCACACCCAGACTTGGCTATCCACTCAGCATGCCATGAGGGTCGGGCCCACATGATTTGTGGAAGTAGGAATTGAACCCTAGGCCCTACGTTTGCTAAGTAAGTCTCTTATTCCACTGAGCTATCTCAAAAAATAACTTATTCTTTAAAAAAATAGATGAAAATAATCTTGGAAGAGGACTAGTCAAGGGAGAGCGGAAATCAGTATTTTTTATTCTAAAAAATAGTTTTTAACCCCAAAATACATATTGCTTAAGAAAGAACTCACAAATATTTTGATAGCTTACTTTTCCCTTTCATTTCATATTTTACCCAGACTTCACACTGGGCTTCTTATGATTATTAATTGTTCTTGAATCAATAGTCTCTAACTAGATTGGAGAACCAATTTTATTCTTACTTGTGTGATTTTTTTTTCCTTTCTTTTTTTTTTTTTGTAGCAGGAATTGGATTGAGGCCATTGCACTCACCATGAAGACACTTACACTCTCCCCAGACACACTTTCCTCGTTTGAAGCAATGAAAAAAGAACCACTTTAGTTCTAAACTCCGTCAAATTGAAAGACAAATAAACAAACTACTATTGTTGACTGTTGGACAGTGTTAGAGTGTTTTGTTGAACTCAAGCACCTATAATAATTGCATGCCAATAGAACAGCCATCTGTGACAGGACTAAACAAAAATAAGGGATACAAAGGAAGGACCATTCTGTATTTATATATACAGAGCAGTTAAGATAAATATGCCGCTGCTTTTGTGTAATTCTCTAAGAAGAGTTGCACTAATAGTGTTTGGACAGCATATCCTGTCTGCTTCTTGGTTATCATATAGATAATCACTAGGAAGATAAAAATTTAAAAAGTATTAATTGTTGAAACTGTCCTATAAATCAGCTTTGAAAAAAAAAAGATAGTTGTACAGCTACATTCTCTTTTTTTAAAGTTTTATTGAAATACAAATATCAATGAGACATTTTCAAGACACATTAACAGGACAGATTCGATAAATTAATACATTGCAAACTTTTCATAATGTTTTGGAATCGTACAAGGTACACACATAATATTATACTTACAGAAATTATTATAGCAGATGTCTCTTATCAGTAAATTAAGAGAGTGTAGCTGCTACCACAACTAAAAACAATTGAGGCAGATAGGGTAAAATGAACGGCATATGCTGCAGGGTACTAATCAGCTTTTCTTCTGGATGATTAACAACCTAAGTTCACAGATCAAAATTGGAGAAATAGAAGAGCCACAAGGCCAGTCAACATTTTGGCTCCAGCTTTTCAAGGTCAGTGAAGACTCAGGACATAGGAGAACCAGTACGAGAGCATCATGAAACTCAGGTGAGCTCCAAATTTTCTGAACAAGGTGATTATGGAACAACAGAGCAAGGAGATCAATGATCTATAGTGTACCTGGGGAGAGTCACATGGAGAGAAAACTTTCACTTAGGATCTCACAGAGAGCATACTGGTCAAGCATTGGCCATGATTCATCCACATGGATGACACAGACAAAGGATCTACAGAGTAAGGTACAGGATTACAAGATAAACCTTGAGGGGACTTCACTGACCTCATCAGAAACAAAAACTACATGTTTTGGTATATAGATCTTGCTTTATCTCAGTCTTAACCATCCAGCAGAAAAGTATATAAATGAGGTATACAACACTGGACTATAATAATAAGTTGAGCTCTAAATGGCTACAGTCAACAACTTCTTCAGATAACTCACAGTTATTGTGGAATGCTGGACTTGTGTTGGATTGTGTCGCTGAGTTCAGGCACCTAAAATGGTGTAATGACAATGGAGTGCCCAACTTTGACAGGTCTAGACCAAAAACAGGAGTATAGAAAGGGAGAATCATGATGTGTGTGTATAAACAGTACAGTTAGGATAAATATGCTGTGCTTCTGCATAATTCTATGAGAAGCAAGATTTGCACTAATAGTGGTTGGACAAGATATTATGTTGGCTTTTAGTACTATGGACAACCACTAGGAAAATATCAAGGTAGAAAGTATTAATGATTGAATCTGTGATATAATGCAGGTACATTCTCTTAATTCAGTGAATATAGGCATCTGCTCTAATACTGTTTGTAAATAGAACATCATATCTGCACCTTGTACAACAAATAACCACTACAAAAACAATATGCAAAGTATTAATTATTGAATTTGTCCTACTAATTTGATTTTAAACAGTCTCATTGCCATTTGTATTTCAATAAAATTATGGAAAAAAAAGAACTCAGCACATCACTGAATCTAAATCACACAACTAAACTATGCCCTGTAGAGGCAGGCAACTAGATTTTTCTGATAAATTTTTATGTTAACCATGAAGAAAGCCATAATAATACATGTATTAGACATAGTATTGGCATTAGTTATTGTTAAAAGATATCCATTTGCTTTCCTTAGCATGATTTACCCACAGAAATGCAAAATAGATATTCATTGTCATCATCAGAGTGCCCATCATCAGCGATGGTTATTCTTCAGAATCATCTGATTCAATGATTCTGACAGTAAGAAGATACAGACATCTGAGACAAATTTCAAATTAAGAAACTTATCCTGATAATTTTTGTTTTTTAGAGATGCCTATATGATCGACACAGGTAAATATTAATTCATCATGCCCCACGTAGGCCTAAAGTTGAATCTTTCTAACACCATATAACAAACTTGTATTGTGTGCTTGATGTTAGGTGTTTCATTGGACCCTTGGGGGAGATAATGCTGAAAAATGTGCAAGTACAATGGTTGCGTTTATTGAGGGTTTTTTTGTTTGTTTGTTTGCTTGTCTGTTTTGTGGAACCAGGGATTGAACTCAGGCCCTTGCGCTTGCCAGGGAAGTGCTTATTCCACTGAGCCATCTCCTCAGCCCTCGAGTTTTTACTATATGCCAGTGACTACCTTAATGCTTTGCTTTCATTGATTGATAAAATCCTTTGAAAGAACAGGAAGTTTCTCTTTGCTTAGTTTCCCTTAAAAATTTGCAGTTAGTGATCTCAAAAAATGATATTCAACACCTAATTTATTGTCCTAATGCTGAATATCAGAAAATGCATAACACTGACACACACATGTACATACACACACCATTGCACACTTATTATCAAAAATTGTACTCTTAAGAATTTTGAGGTTATTCAGATTTGACAGTGACTGCAATGAGCCTTTGTGACTGTTATTAGCATCCTCAAGGGAAGCTACATAAGGAAATCAAGCCTCCAAGAAGCTTAGGTAGGAGCATCACCTGCTTGGCTCTTGCTAAGGCCTTTTACAGTGTTAGCTGCTTTAAAGAAAGCAATTCCGCTTTCACTGAGTGACCCACTGAGTCTCTAAGACACTGTACGAGGTGACACTGTTATTCCCGTTCCCAGTTTGGAGATAATGCAGCTCTGACTGATAAATTGTCTCTGGTCACACAGCACAGCAGATTGCTTTAGCTAAACACTCAGCTCTAAGAGGTCTTGCCCAGGAAAAATGCTTCCATGCACATCAACAGTAGGAAGGCCGAATATCAGGTGGCAGGGGAGATTTTGATACTGTGCACTTTCGTCTGAATGTCACCAAGGCACTTCCAAACTGTGAAGTACCCAGGTATCAAATAAGCAAGACAGTATCAAGATTTTCATGTAGAAAGGAGAGATAAATCACAGTTGTGAAAATTAGAAATTACATCTGATGTTCAATATCTGGCATTAGTCAGGGTGATATCCAGGATTCAGAGCTATTTTTAGTAGATGTTTTGCTTTCATGTGCCTGCGGTGTTTGGTATTTCCATGTTGATGATTATGCAATTTTATTGCTTCTCTTGGGATTAGTTTCTAATAAATTGATCTTTTCATTCAATAAAGTTAGGCAAACTTGACTTCATGTAAAAATTTCAAAGGTGAGGAAATAATATCAGAATCATATTCATATTTTTCTCTAATCTTTTCTTTTCCATTCAGAGCACCGAACGAAACACAAATATTCTTTAATAATATTCTTGAGAATCATGTCTTTCCAGGTAGGTACTAACTGTGGAAAGATATTTATCAGAATGCATAATATATTGTCTAATATTTATTCGATGAAAAATAATAAATATGATTTTATTGTCATTTCTTTTGTTTGATATTTCTTTTAATGGGTAGGGATAGTTTTATTATCAAAACCTGAGGTTCTTTCTGACTCACATTTAGCTGCTCTTAAATGGATAAAAATCACAAGTTTTTCTTTTTTAAATATGAATGACACACCAACAAATATCATTCACTAAATTTAATGAAGTAAAATGTGTGAGAAATTCATAGAGAATATATGTCAACTACAAAGCAGTATCTCTAAAGTAAAAAGTTTGTACATTTCTTCTTTATATTATCTTTCCCATTGGGTGAAATAGTGATACATGTAATCTTAATATTTTTTATAAAGCTCTTTAAATTGCTGTAATATCCCAACTGATTACTTCTAATTCTGTGCAAACTTACTGAGAGAGATTCATCTTCCTATGTGATATGGACACATTTTCTTCTTTTTTTTTCTCTCACTGTTTCTCAACTTGTCAAATATTGACACTTTAGAAAATCAATTTTATTTAAACCTACTGATTAACTCTCTATACATTTATGATAAAACATTCTAATATGAGTTTTAACATAAGCCCAATAATCACCACAGATTTCCATTAAACATTTTGAAATTTGGTTTTTCAAAATCAACAATGGGAGCTGGGAAGATGGCTCAGTAGTATAAGTGCTTCCCTGGCAAGTGCAAGGATCTGAGTTCAATGCCCAGTTTCACAAAAAAAAAAAAAAAAAAAAAAAAAATCAACAATGTAGCAAAATATTATTGGAGAGATAACATTTTTTTGGTTTTAAAAGACTTTTATTTAGCAGTGAAAATATCTGTATGTTGATGGATTGATTAAATTAAGGATGTTTTAGGGATGCTTCCTTTGGAAATAGATCTTTGCTGGTTTTTAAAAATTTAATTTAATTTATTTAGAAGAGTAAAAACAAAAGCAAAAACAAAGAACAAACACAAATAAAGGGTAACATACATATGTTACAACTTTTCAAAGCAGGAGTACCTAATTAACAATGGTTGTTCTATTATTTATTTATTTTTATTGAAGTACAAATAGCAATGAGACAGTTTCAAGACACATTAACAGGACAGATTCAATAAATTAGTACATTACAATCTGTTTCCATAAGGTTTTGGCATCGTACAAGGTGCATACATGATATTATACTTACAGACATTATTATCACAGATGTCTCTTATCAGTAAATTAAGGGAGTGTAGCTGTTTATGTATCTTAATTTTTATACCTGAATTATATCACAGATTCAATAATTAATACTTTCTACCTTGTTATTTTCCTAATGGTTGTCCATAGTACTAGAAGCCAATATAATATCTTGTCCAACCACTATTAGTGCAAATCCTGCTTCTCATAGAATTATGCAGAGGCATGGCATATCTATCCTAACTGTACTGTTTATACACACACATCATGATTCTTCCTTTCTATACCTCTTTTTTTGGTCTAGGCCTGTCAAAGATGGGCACTCCATTGTCATTAAACCAATTTAGGTGCCTAAACTAAGCGACACAATCCAACATGGTCCAGCATTCCACAACAATAGTGAGATATCTGAAGAAGTTGCTAACTGTAGCCATTTAGAGTTCAACTTATCATTATGGCCCCATGTTGTGTACCTCATTTTTATACTTTTCTGCTGGATGGTAAGGCTGAGATTGAGCAAGACCTATGTACTAAAACATGTAGTTTTTGTTTCAGGTGAGGTCAGTGAAGTCCCCACAAAGTTTATCTTGTAATCCTGTACCTTACTCTGTAGATCCTTTGTCTGTGTCATCCATGTGGAAGAGTCATGGCCAATGCTTGACCAGTTTGCTCTCTGTGAGACCCTGAGAGAAAGTTTTCTCTCCATGTGACTCTCCCCAGGCACACTATAGAACTTCAGTCTCTTTCCTCTGTGATTCCATAATCTCCTTGTTCAGAAAATTTGGAGCTCAACTGAATTTCATGATGCTGCAGTACAGGTTCTCCTATGTCCTGAGTCTTTGCTAAATTTGAAAGGCTAGAGCCAAAATGTTGGCTGGCCTTGTGGCTCTTCTATTTCTCCAATTTTGAACTGTGAATTTACTTTGTTAAACATCCAGAAGAAAAGCTGATTAGTATCCTGCAGCATATGCTGTTCACTTTGCCTTATCTGCCTCAATTGTTTTTGGTTGTACAATTTTTTCCTTTTTTTTAATTTTCTTTATTTTTTTTATTTTTTTTTTTGTTTTATTGCAGTACAAATATAAGTGAGACAGTTTTAAGATACCTTGAAAAGATGGATTTGATAAATTAATACACTTCAAACTGTTTTCATGATGTTTTGGTATCATAGAAAGTGCATACATGATATTATACTTACAGACACTATTATACCATATGTCTCTTATCAGTAAATAAAGATAGTTTAGCTCTTTGTGTATCTTATTTTTATACCTGAATTACATCAAAGATTCAATAATTAATACTTTCTACCTTGATATTTTCCTAGTGGTTGTCCATAGTACTGGAA
>PVKA01044382.1:0-16212 GCA_004027165.1 Ctenomys sociabilis | reverse complement strand
GGATATTATGTCGGCTTTTAGTGCTATGGTCATCCACTAGGTAAATAATTATTCAATCTTTGATATAATTCAGCTGTATAAAAACCTGTAAATATAATATCATGTATGCACCTTGTACAATACCAAAACGTTATGAAAACAGTTTGCAATGTATTATTTCATTGACTCTGTATGGTTATGGTGTTTTGAAACTGTCTGATTGACATTTGTATTTCAATAAAATAAAAATAAATGGAAAAAAAATAGCTTTACTCACTGTCTCACCATTGCTAAAAGTAAAATTTCCTCTACTTACCTTTCAAAAGGGTGGACTTCTAAATATAATGTTAACCTAAAACCACGCTTTGACTTCTATAAAAAGATGGACAACATTATGAACTGATGTTACATTTGGAGATAAATATCTATCTTGGTTAGGCTGTAATGAGAACCACTTGCTCCCACTGGTGCCCAAACAGTCAGACCCCTGCTGGCCTAATAGCCAGAGACAAAAGATTATAAAACCAAGCCTTATTGTCATCTTATAAAACTAATAAAACATACTTCCTAAGATGCTAATTAAAGAGACGGATTACTCTTACAGATCAGGAGCTATAAAAAATAGCTTTTGCTCCAAAAAACTCATTTAATACTTTAATAAAAACTGTTTGTGTCCAGTAATTAAAAGCTGAGAAAAAACCGGGGGAAAAAAAAACAAAAGAGACAAAAATGGCTGCCTTTGTTGCGGCCTCAAAACAAACTCTAAGTCTGATTCTCTGGGCTCCAAAAAGAGCTACGATGAGGTTCATCTACTACTGCTGTCAAAAGCCAGGCCACTATACGAGGAACTGCCTTAAGAGGCCCACAAACCATGACCTGACTGCTAAGGCAACCACTAGAAGTGAGACTACACTCTGAGGTGGAGGCCCCAAAGCTCAGACTCAGCTTCCGAGATAATCCAATAAAACTGAAGGGCCCTGGGCCTGCTTCCTCCCTCTGACCAGACTGTTACCTCTACCTGTCATCTCCATAGAGGAGCCCTAAGTAATCATGACTAAAAAAAAAAAAACAGCCCATTGCTGGACATTGGCACAGCTCTCTTTGTCCTTCTCCAACCCTGCCCTTCCTTCCAGTTATCCACCTCAATAAAAACAGACTTTAAAAATCTTGCTTTATTAAAATTGAGATACTATAATATATATATATATATATATATATATATATTCAGGTTGCTAGCTAAATCAAAATTATACTGACCAGTTTTTATAAATATAATAAATTGTTGTTCATGTACAGGACTTAAAAGATATTCCATTGGTTTAATCTGACTAAATGCTATAAAAATATGATCTGGTTGATTTCTAATGTAACTCAAATATTCCATGCTCATTGTTAATATAGGTATGATATCCCTTACCTAAAGCTAGAGAGACTAATAACAAACTGACAAACTCCATAAATAAATGGGTCTAAAAACTAGTAAGTTACAATTGCTGGGTCTCAAAGTTTATAATTATACCTGTTAGCTAAAATGTTCATGCTTTAAATATATGTGCTCCAATATCTCAAAAAAAAATTGTTTGTTCCTAATAGATACCAAAAACCCAGGTAAGTATACAGATAAAATCTATAACAAATATGCTAGATTAAGATTCCTTTAACTGGAATCCACCAGATTTTTGTCTATAAAAACACATTGAGGTCTTAAAACTAAAAGTCATATCTTGTTCAATGGATTCCAATGTCTGACACAAGCTACAAAAGTAAAAAGTGTTTATAGAAATAAATTGTTCTCAATTAAAGTGTTTCATAATAAAAAAATACAGAATAAAATTATAAATTAAAAAATTATGTTTTCCTAGATCCAAAAAAAAGAAACGTTTCAAAAAAAAAAAAATGTCCAAATCTTCTAAAAAAAAAAAATGTTTATGATGGAGTCAAAAAAAGTTTCAGACTAAGATGGTTGTGTGTCTTCCCTCTCAGCCTGAGGAAACCCGTGTTAACTGCCAATATAAAAAAAAAGCTTATAAAACTTTCAATAGATTCTTATACAGATATGTCAGTAATTACCCATCCAGTGGCTCACTTACAGACTGGAGAGTACTAAGTGTTTTCCCTAGGTCTGACAATCCATATGCCACGGGTAATAATAAAACTGATAAGATATAAAAATAAACAAATTTGTTTAAAACATTATACAATGGCCATAAAAGATAAATAAAAAAAAATAATAATCCTCATCCTCCAGTTCCCACCACTTCCTCCTCCCTCATAGCCTCTGATGACCGATTATATAACCTCATATTAAGAACTTACTTTATTCTCAGTCATACTCAAGTTAAGCTTACCCAGTCCTGTTGGCTCTGCCTGTCTGCTTCACCACCATATTATAAAAAAATAGCTATAAATAGATCTTATACCACCCTTGTTTCTGATGCATCTTGTAATTGGGATACCAACCATAAACTCACCTTATCTGAGGTCACAGGACAAAAACCTACATTGGGACCCCCCCCTTCAAGTAAAACCTCTATGTGCCTTTATCTATCAGATACAAGATAAAAACAAATTTCTTCAACCTCCAATGGATTTAAAATGGACATATAACACTAGAATTACCCCCTACATGTCTACTAAGGTCTTTAATAACTCTGCTAACTTTTATGTGTTGGTATCTATATTCCCCAGGATTTTTTTATCATTCGGGGATAAAATTAAAAAACAGGTTATTGGGCCAGGTTAGATACAAAAAAAAAAAAAAAAAACCAGTCACTATTACCTTAGCCATCATTATGGAAATAACTGCTGCTGCTGGTATAGACACAGGGACTACAACCATTATACATAATAATAAAAAAAAATGAGTCAGTTACAAGCTACAATAGATAAAAATTTAAAGGCCATAAAAACATCTATTATGGCTCTTCAAAACTCCCTAACTTCCCTCTCCGAAGTTGTCCTGCAAAACAAACAAGGACTCGATTTACTTTTCCTTAAAAAAAGAGGATTATATGCTGCTTTAAGAAAACAATGTTGCTTTTATACAGATCACTCTGGTGTTGTTAAAAACTACAAAACTACTGCAGCACAGAGCACCCAGCACTAGCCCTGGGTGCTGTGGGCAGGGCCCTGGAAGCACCTGCTGATGACTGTCTGATGTGATGTGGATAGGCAAGTGCTGAGAGGGGCAGGAAGACAGGTGGGAAAGGGTCATGGCCCAAACTGGGTGCTCACCCATGACACCCACTACTGGCCATGCACTGGGCAGCACTCTGTGTCCCTTGTGTGCCCCTCCCTCTTGTGTGACACTCCCTGACACTGAGGTGGGAGAACAGTGCACTGTCTGAGGGGATGAAGACACATGAAAGGCAACCACATGGGGACTTCCCTGCCACCCTGAGGCTGAGCTGAGCCACCTCCCAGTCACAGTGGACACAAGCAGAAGTGAGGCTGGAAGCAAATACTCTGGAGGCATTTAATTCAAGCAAAGAGGTAAAAAGCCTTGGTGGATTCTTTCAATGAATGCTGATCTCCTCAGAAGCAGAAGCTGAAATGGAACTAGCTTCTGCAGGAACTTCACACATAGGTACGTGGAGATGGCCCGGCCCTACCTAAGTGACCAAGCACTTGACACACTACAAGTACCATGACGAAGCTCATCACCAAGGCCACACAGGTACATGAGGGCCTGGCAAGATGCCATCTCAATGAGACCACAGGTACCATGGTAGGAGCAGAGGCAGGACTATGAACTTCTGGTAAATCAGTGAACAAGCCATTGCTAGGCCAGATCAGGGCTATCTGGAGAGAGAGGCCATAGCAAGGACCTGCAGCCCATTGAAGGATTCCTGCCTCGCCCCAGTCCACTGGCAACGCCCCTCCCACTCAACCACCTACTGATTTACCTGAGGCGTAGTGTGTCCAGTTTCTCAAACAGCAGGTAGGGAAAGGACATCCAGCAATTCTAGGAGTCGTGGAAGGAGCTGCTCGCCAAGGAAGGGGGGATGCGACATCACTTCCTTGATACTGCAGCAAACAGAACCTGGAACCCCAGGAGGTGCTTGGCTTCAGTTACTCCTGGAGAGACTCAGCCAGAGATAGAAGGATGTTGTCACCTTGTCTCAGCCATGGCACAGGCTCAGGCCATCAGAAATGGTGGAGTGGGAACCATGTCCAAATTCAGGCTTGCTGGGACAGCTGTCACCCTGTGGTTTCTGGAATATGAAGCCTGGGATCCCAAAGGTGACCCGGGAGAGCCCAGAGCAGGTGAGAGTGAGCCAGCCCATCACGCTGACCACCCTGGTTGCCCCGATCCCTGCTTATGTTCTGTGTGGTGTGCTTGTGGGTGTGTAAGGAAGAAGGGAACTTTATTCCATGCTGTTTCATTTGGCGCTGAGCTCGTCCAAGTTGGTTATAGTATACTGCACACTTTAGGGAAAATTTCCCAATGGGGAAAGTTAATTAATGCATAGGCCACGAGCCTGTTTTGGACCGTGAAGGAGAGCTGTCTGGCAGAGCAGTCTTATTTACCTAACAGAGGCTGGGACAAAATACATTCAATTTGTGTCAAACATAATTGAATTCAAGCAACTTCAGCAGAATTCTAAGCAGAACCACAAAACCAATCACAATTAGGTGTCTATAACCCCAGAGTCAGGCAACTATGAGAAATCTCAGCATGATGATAATTAGTGTGAACAGTGTTAGACATTATAACTCACATGTGGAGTTTTGACTTACACATTACTCTGGTTTATCCAAGAGACCAAAGGTCCATTACCATTCCCCAAAGAGAGACATTCTTTGTCTTCTTTCCCCAGTATGAATATATAATATGAAGGGGATTTTAATCCTGTTTTGGAATTAGTGGGAAGCTATTTAATGTGGCATGACATCACTTTGTTAAACTATATGAGTAGTTTTATTGAGTGTCTGCAACTTTTTTGTAGTGGGAAAATCAAGATTCTAAGAGAAACAGCAGGGTTCTGAGAGGGTGGTGTATCTGCAGCTTTCACACGCATTCATGAGCCAGTCCTGCTCTGCTCAGAAGCCATAGGAAGCACACTTCTACCAGTCAGATGGAGAAAATACTGGATTTGCTTCTGGTTGTTTCATATAAAGCTACACATACATGCACCCTAGCTCACACATGGAGATTGATGTGGAGCAAATGTTTCTTAAATACATATTTTTTAAAAATTTTAACACCTCAGAGTAGTAGTGATCCTCCTGTCTCAGCCTCCTCAATGCTGGAATAATAATAGGTGTGGCCACCACACCTAGGGTTGGTGGCAAACATGGAGCATCTGGGGTGAGTCAGGCACGACATGTGATACCAGGGATCTAACCCTGGTCCTTGTGCCTGCCAGCCAGGCACTTAGAACTGTAAGCTCTTTCCTTGGCCCTCTTAAATTGTTCTTAAAGTGTTTGAGTTTTATTTTGAATAGTTTCCATTGAGTGTGTACGTTTTCTGTTTGAGCAACATCCTGGGTCCACAAGATGGCAGCATCTACTCAGATACCCAGAGGACCCATGATAGCAATTGTTCCTTTAATAGTGTGTGTGTGTGTGTGTGTGTGTGTGTGTGTGTGTGAGAGAGAGAGAGAGAGAGAGAGAGAGAGAGAGAGAGAGAGTGACATACAGAGAAAGAGGACTGAGTACAGGATGGGCTTAGATCACTGAAAGAATAAAAGAACAACTTTTATTTTGAGAAGCAACCAGGAACAGAGTCATGGAGTCCCTCAGCACTGTGCTAGTGCTCCTGTGGCTTCAGCTCATGTGTGAGTGGGGGCATTTCTCTGTGAACTTAAAGTATAATATGCAAAGTGGTTATCTGTGCCAGGACTGCGGGATGGATGCAAATGATTTTGTCCTCTAGATAAGTGGGACTGGGAAAGCCCTGGAAAGATGACTTATTCTGGAGAGTGGGCACACACCTCCTAACCGAACTTCTTTGGTTGTTGTCCTTTTGAACAGGGGTGAGTGGCCAGCAGAAGGAGGTGGAGCAGAGTCCTGAGTCCATCTGGGTTCCAGAGGGAGCCAGCGCCTCTCTCAACTGCACTTACAGGGACAGCACTTTTCTGTACTTCTACTGGTACAGACAGTATCCTGGGGAAGGCCTTGTGCTTCTGGTGTCCACATACTCCAATGGCGAGAAAAAGGAAGGAAGATTCAGAATGCAGCTGAACACAGCCCATCGACATTTCTCTCTGGACATCACAGGCTTGCAGCAGAGTGACTCTGCTGCCTACCTTTGTGCAGCGAGCACACAGTGCTCCCCAGGCACTTGCAGCTGCACCCAAACCCATCCAGGCTGAGGCAGAGACCACAGGGCTGAGAAGTTCTTTTCCTGCTCCAGAAGCACTGAGAATTGTGAGCAAAATGAGGGTGTTGATGGAGAGGGAAATATTTTAATAATTCTGAAAATAACCTTGAATGGAAAGTGTAGGAGACACTTCCAGGCCCTCGTCTCAGTCCAAGAAACCAATATTTGCAATCCCAAAGTTATGTTATTGGAATCCCATCAAGTTGATTCCAATCTACCACTTTCCATGCAACCCACTGTGAAAGTGAAGACACTAAATTATATTTTTAATCATCGGGGAGTCCAGGGACTCTAAGTGCTGCCATGACATGGCTTTCTAGAACCAAGAGAGCAACCCAGGGCCTCACCCAGTTTTATTCAGTGAAGGAGTGGCTTCAGGATTGACAGAATTGTCGGAAGTAGGTGACTACTGTGAGTTGAGCTAGGTGGGTGGCCTACATTTACCTCTGCCACATGCAGAGAGGATATGCAGAGAGAGTAATCTGCATTATATAGTGTTTAATATTTTGGGAAGTCTGGTGCTTCAGCTTTGATGTAGTCTTTCAAGCCCTAGGAAGTCATAGCCTCTATCTCAAGGCTCGATCCCAGCAGGCTGCACAGAGCATTAGCTCTACCATTCTGTCTTCACCTGGCTCACATTAAGGAGCAGCAGGCTTACCAGGAAAACACGCATGCCACCTTCAAAGACTATCACCAGCACCTCAGCTAGACCAATACACATTGCTTAAGGCCAATTGAAGGATAAACAGAAGTCCTAGCCAGCACTGTACATAACAATAAGAGGAAATAGGATCAGTCAAAATGGAAACAGTCCCTCTTCTTTCAAGAAGAGCTGCTCAGGTGGTCCCCCACAGAAAGTATATGCAAATGTTAGACTGATGGAAATTCTTTTGGTTTCTATTGTTATTTAAAAATCCTATTAAGGCATAGAGAAAAAGATACATATATTTAATGTGTATATCTTGGGGAGATGGAAATTGTCATCATTTCATCATGAAGCTGTTATCATATAAATATAATCATCCTCTCTAAGTGTTATGTTTTTTTCTTAATTAAAATTGAGAAGCAGTCAATATCCAGAAACATAATCATAGGGCACGAATTGTGATATCAACTCCAGATTTATATCATAACTTTTTAAATGATATTTCCTAAAGGGAACAGCTGCTCTTTTCTACTCAGTTTCTGAAACAGCTTGATAAACTGCATTTGGAATACATTGACAGAACAGAAATGTAAGGAGAACAAGGGATTTCAAAATTCAACTTTCAGATATTTGAAGTCCTAAAGTTTTTAGATCTCCCACTTCATCTTTACTCTCAGCTACAACTTCCCTCTTGGGTTAGCTAAGGACACCTTGGGTCGATGGAAGGAAAGGTTATATGGTCAGAAGGTGAGAACTGGCAAGTGCAAAAAGGCTCAGGAATTTGTGGGGATTTAATATTAGAGTGGGTCTAAGGTCAGGTTCTGGAGTCCTGGATGAGTAGGTCTCAGAGCTCCTGGCCGGTCTTGATTTCTGTGCCCTGGTGTGTGCGATAGAGAACATGAGCCACCACCCAGGAGACCTGCACTGCAGCGGAGCATCAGGGCACACAGTAATTTTGGATTTCCTAAGATCTCTAAGAACATGTCTGGGAAGAGTTCTGGATATTAAAGGACTTTATTCTGTTGACCAGACCCCTGCTTAGAGTAATTAACATAGGTCATATGGTCTTGAGAGACTTTTAGAAAGTATTGATGGGCTGGTGAGATAGCTCATCACTCTAAAGAGTCTGCTTAGGCAAGCTTAGACAGGCACAGGGGACCATAGTTTGATCCCCAGCACCACATGGTATGCCAGGCCTAACCCTAGGGTGGGCTAAGCTGGCCAAACAAAAAAAGGAAAAGGAGAAGGGAAAGAAGGAGGGAAAGGGGAAAGGGAAAAGGAAAGGGGAAGATCATATTTGTGTCATTTAGCCTCACCCTCTTTGACTTTAGGGCAATATGGATTTATCCTGCCAACTCCACAAGTCTGGAAAATGATGTTTGTTACCTGAAGCAAATAAGAACTTATAGTAGATATTAAGTTGAATAATTTCAATAATTATTGAAATAATTAGAAGTTGCACTTATTATGAAGCTGATGTTGAAGTCTTAGTCTTGAGGTTGGTAGTCTATTTGGAGAAATAACATGCAACTAGAAAATTGAGGTTTAGTGGTTCAACCAAATTAGAATTTGCTTCAAAAGCTCCATATAAAAATTTGAAGAGTCTTAAATAAATATTTCCAAGTTGTGGAGAAGATCTGAAACCTGATGCACTGCAGTGGAAACTTGAAAGGAAGTGAGGAAGAACAGAAATTGTTCTGGAATCAAAATACTTATATTTTAGTGTCATTTTTCTCAAGTGCACTTTGGCATAATGGTAGTAGCAAGGCTATGATAATGATTTCAACAAGCATCATATTATTAATGGGACATTTGACCTTAGAGAGTACTATTACACATATATTTCAGGATTGCTTTCAGACATAAATGAAGCAATACATAGGTTGATTTCCTAAATGAAATCTTAACTGAAATCCTTTTGTCTATAATATCAAGGAACACAGGTTGAAACGGGACACAGATAAGTAGAGACATGATTCAGCTGGAATCTTAACCCAACCTGATTTTTGGGAACACTGAGTCATGTTCTGTCCCACAGAGCTGATCCTTCTCAACTTGAGGTAGTGGAACTGCTGGTACAATTTCTACTGGTGTACAGGCTACAGATGTAGTGTTGCATAATCATTCTCCAATGATGCCAAAAATACTTTAGGCCACTACTCTCTAAAATTCTGAGATTTAGCTTTGGATAACATTAGCTTATATTTACTTGTATCTTTTCTCTTAACAAGTACTTTAAAATCTCATGAATGGTAAGATTAAGTATCCATACCCTATTAGGAGAATGAAGAAAATAAAAATACAAATAAAATAGATAGTACATCATCAAAAGATGATGTACTTTTTTATTTTGTATTTAGTACAGGGTCTTCAGGGTCTCACTTCATAGATTGGACTCATAGAGATCCTCCTGTTTTCAGTCTCCCAAGAGCTGGGATTATAGACTCGTGCCACCATGCTCAATCTCAGTTGCTGTCTCAGAGGTTGGGGCCAGCACAGCCTGTGGGGAATGGAACCATAGTCCCTGTGCTTTGCCTAAACAAGTAAGTCTGCTCAGCTGTTTGGCCAGCCCAAACTGTTCACCTCTTGAGAATTTTAATAACATACTGGAGTCTTTTTGGGGAGAAGTTATACAGAATAGTACTGACTAACATTGGACAAAAACAGCTTTGTAGATTAGGGATCCACTGAGAGTCATAGCAGTTGTGTAAAGCCCAAATAATTTTTAAGATCATACATGAGGTTACACCATCATCCTGTTCTGTACACTCCGCCTTAGTACATCAGCAAGCCATGTCAGATAGTATAAATTAATGCCTAATGTTGTATTGAGAACTAGTGCTGTGAACCTTTGCCCCACTAGGGCCTGTAATCTGCTTATGGCCATAAAGCTTAAACCATCCATGTTCCTAAAACAAAGAGGAAGTAAAAACCTCAGGTGGGGTCATAAAACCTCAGGCCTAGCTTGGGAAAACATTTAATCTCCGGCCTGGAGACATTCTTGTAAAATAGGTCACTTTATACAATTAAACCCACTTGTTCTTAGAATGCAGCTAAAACCACAGAGTTAGCTAGTAGTTGCCCTTTGGCCTACCCATCTTAGTTTCCTTAAAATGTCATATATTCTCAAGCCCACCAATTATTTTAAAGGTCAACCTAAACTAACCAATGCGGTCTGCTTCTGTAACCTCCCTTGCTCCCTCCCCATTTTGTGTGTTTTGCCTTTAAAAACTGTCTGCTACACTAAAGGCACTCTCTGATCCTGCGTGTTCAGACAGCCCTGCGTATACGTAGATAATAAAGCTTTCCTTTTGTGATTTGCATGAGAGACCGACTCTTGGGGTCTTCCTTTGCGGTGACTCGACCCTTACAGTTGGACATTTGTTATACTGGCCTGGGAAAAGGGGATTCAGGTTGGGGGTCAACAGAACTCACTATTAACAAATTCTCTTGCAACACGGATAGCATTCTTTTGATGATGTACTATCTAACTATTGTATTTGTATTTTTATTTTCTTCATTCTCCTAATGGGGTATGGATACTTAATGTTACCATTCATGAGATTTTAAAGTACCTGTTAAGAGAAAAGATACAAGTAAATAAAAGCTATTGTTATCCAGAGCTAAATCTCAGAATTTTAGAGAGTAGTGGCCTAAAGCATTTTTTAGCATCATTGGAGAATGATTATATAACATCACATCTATAGCCTGTATACCAGTAGAAATTGATCTGATGATTCATGGTGGATAATTTTGGGTTTCTTTGTGTAGAAAGACATAGCAAGTGAGATACCATCATCTATAGTTATGGAAAGAAAACATTATTTTGTTCTTGACTTTTGTTTGAGAATGGCAGACTGGATAGAAAGAAGAATGTCTTTGTGTCCCTGTTCTCCACAGGTTCCTCTTGGCCAGAGTTGGCCATCAGGAATCTCCCCATTTGGGCAGCGCATCTCTTCTTTAACTACTGCCTGCCAACATGCTATCCATATGTTTCATACACATAAATGGGGAGACCTCTCATAGTAAGAAAGAGGGGGTGACTGGAAACTGTTGTATTCTGCTTCCCTGCACTTAGTTCCAGGTTTAAGTCAGCTTAACTCTGGCGACTCTCACTGAAATCCTTAGGTTTCCAGGAGACTTCTTGTGTTTTGTGGTTTTGGAATTCAGGTTAGTACAATTTAAAATATATTAATACAAAAGTTATTGTTTTCTTCTAAAGTGGAGACAGTGTGAAACATTAGACAACAGATACCTCACAACTGGGGCTCATGGCTTTAGATACAGCTGGGGTTAAGAGAGGGACAGGGGATGAAAGGACTCAAATGACCTAAGCTCTGGACAAAAGGTAATCAAGTAGTCATCCCTTGCCTTGTAACAAGCCCATCAGCCATCTAATTCCAGTTGATCTTACCTTCTACATGCTTGTGTTAGGAAAAAGAGGGAAAAAACAAATGTGTGGGCTCAACAAACCTGAGAAGGACAGCTCTGACACTAGAGACCAGACTGGTCACTCTTATACAATTGATGGGGTCTTTAAAAGGCCATGAGGGGGAGGGTTTAGTGAGGAAGAGTTGTGGCTGTCCACCAAGGACAAGGTTAGTGTAATGCTTACTCAAGGATGAGGCTTGGGAAAGTACAGGGGTAATGGTTGCCATCGATGTCAGGGTAATGATATAAGTAATGACTTAGGGTGAGTAATGTGTAATGATGTAAGCAAGCTGTGCTGGGATTGGGGTGGAGTTACAGTAGTCTCAGCCAGCCTACAATGGAAGTACTTCAATTTATTTATGCTTATGTTTAGACAGGAAAAATGGGCAGCACATCTCTTCCTTAACTACTGTCTGCTAACTAGGGGCAGTAGCGGTCGGGATTTTGTCTTCAGCAACTGCCTGTGAAATGATTGCAGTCTTGAAGGTGAGAACTCACTGAAATAGAGAGATTAGGCATGATAATAATAAACAGACAAATAAAAATAAGAGAACAAGAGATTAAATCACATAAGACTAATACATGATTATGATCAGAATGGAAAGATAGACTGGGGAAGGCTCCACATCCAGACAGAGTTCTTATAGGACTGGGAGAGCAATAGTAACCAGCTGGCTCTTAGATAAGTCTGTGTCTAAAAGCTGTCATCAGGGGCAGTGATTGGAGCTAACTTTTTGTGTTGAATCTAGATTACTATTCCTTTTACATCTCTTTGGTTATACTTTTCTACTGGGTGTTCAAAGCCAAGGTCAATGTTAACCTCTTGCTGTCTGCCTAGATCTTACTTCTGGAGGCTCTCAGCTCCTGTTAGCATTAGCTACTAGGGTGGGCCATGGCCTTGCTTGGTCATATGGATTCCCATGGAAGCATGGGGAAGTTTTTTCTCCCTGGTGACCCTGTTTTTTAGCACACAGTAGTTTGATTAGCTGCTGTCACTTGGGGTGCAACAAGCTCTGTGTTCTGGAGGTTGAGGGACTCATCAAAGTTGTAGGATCTGTGGAAAAGTTCCTATATATCCTGAATTCCTCTTGACCTTGGAGGGTGTGAGTTAAAATATTGACTATCCTTTTCTTTCTTTCTTTCTTTCTTTCTTTCTTTCTTTCTTTCTTTCTTTCTTTCTTTCTTTCTTTCTTTCTTTCTTTAAAAAAAACACGTCTGGTCTCAACACTTCAGCTGGCATCCAGAAGGTCCCAAATTTGATCCCTGGAACTGTAAAAAAAAACCTTGAACTGGTTGAATATTGTGGTCATCATTAATAGTAGAGCAGAGAAGTAGTAGGCTTAATCTTTTCTTTTTCTTTTTGAGACAAGGTCTCTCTGTACAGTTCAGGCTGGTCTTGAACTCATACAGATCATGCTGTCTCAGTCTCCTGAGGGCTGCTATTATAGATGTGCACCATCATGCCAGGCTAATAGGCTTAATCTTATAATCTTACTAGATATCTAGCACTTTACCATGTGTAATGTTACCAGGGAACTGTTATTTCCTTACCAATAGAAGTTGAACCCCTGCAGAATATTAGCAGATAACAACTACAAAGCTTTGTGGAGAAGACTTTCAATTAAGGGAAATATAACATCTTAGCCATAACAATCATGATGATAATCATCAAAGCCTTCTCTTTCTCTCTCCTCACTCCTCATCTTTTGTTTCAGATTGTTATATTTTTATGTTTGACTGCTGTCAATAATTCTTCAAGTAACCTTGAAGAAGTGATCTTTACTGAAGTAGCAGAATAGCAAAATACCACTGTAACTGCAGTCTAAGAATTTACAAACCACAAAAAAATGTTTCAGCATTTCAGTTAAACAGATACCCGTTCTAACTAATTTATCAGTTTTTGTTTCCCTAGGCCAAGAGTTCTTATTTTCCATCTTAGGTTGGTAGTAGAAGCATTGCAGGAGTGTCAGGGCTGCACTGGAGCAAGAAACTGGCAGGGAGGGGAAGTCGGAGGGGGGGAAGGTCAAGTTTCTCTTGCAGCTACCTGGGATGCATCTGCAGTGGGAGGCTGTGCTAATTCAAGAGGAGCAGAAGGAAGAACCTGCTGTGATGCAGACTCATCTTTCAGGTAAGGGTTGGAGCCTACAGAGTGCCTGGTGGGCAGAGCAAGTTTGACAGAGAAAGGAGCATGAAAAGAGAACAAAGGGAGCTTGGGCCTAAGGGACCTCCTGCCATTTGTCATTTCTCTGCAAATAGTTATTAAAGTCATAAAGAACTTGGAAATCAAACATGCCAGATTCAGCCCATTGATTATTATTGTGCCAAGCTGTGAGAACTAAATACCCCCTTTTAAACTGAAGGATAAAAGTTTTCTTTAAGGGGCAACATAAAGAGATGCTTGAATTTGAGACATTTTGGAGCCCATAGTAACTAACAGAATGGCCTGGAGTCCATAGCCCTGTTTTGGGGCATCCTTCAAACAGAGCTAGGAATCTGGAGATTTTATTGGGCACATGGCCTTGCCATATAAAAGAAGGTTTTTCCAAGGGACTGAGCAAGTGTCCCTGCTCCAGTTTCTGGGAAAACTTAATGCAGAGTCTAGGTGTATGTGACCCCCCCGCCCACATGTTTGGGTTGAACCTACACTGTGCAAATGCCTGGGGAATGCAGGAGATAATCTTACCAGTCATTGGTTAGATAATGATGTGCCTGGTATTGTGTAGAGGTTTAGCAAGAAACAGCAAATGACTTGGTGGAGTCATGGGGAAGAGAGAGGAAAAATGAGAAATAAAGAGGGAGGAGAGAGAGAGAGACAGAGAGAAACAGAGACAGAGACAAAGTAATCCCTCTCAACCTTTTTGACCTTTTTCCTTTGTGGAACACCATAAGACAAGGAAAAATAAACATTGGTATGAGCTCAAGAGGATAGTTTTGCTTTAGAACATACCTCAGAGGGACTGCTCTGACACTGGAGATCAGACCCGTCACTGTTATACAATTGATGAAGTATTTATAGGTTCACGAAGGGAATAGTTTCATGAAGGTGGGTTGTGAATGCCTGCCAGAGGCAAGGTTTGAGGAATGACTGACCATGGAGGAGGACTGGGAAAGCACAATAAGTATAGTTGTTATCCACCAATGGTAGAGCCAGATAACAATATGGATCACTATGTGGTCTGGTCAGGCTTGGATTGTGCAGTCAGATTCCTTCAGTCTGAGCCCAGGCCAACTGGAGCACAAGTGTGGAACAGAATTTGATTTACTCATCTGCTTCTTGTGCCAATTTGTTTTGCTTCACAAAATTTTTAGACCTTTGCCAAGTGTACATAACTGAGTTTGTGCAAGCAGTTACTATGTTTGGGGATACCTGAGAATAGAGGGCAGCATCTGTCCATTAGAAAATCTTGCCAGCACATTGACTGGACATTGGACTGAGTTTTAATAAAATTTAAGCAAACTAAGTTGATTTTAATTGGTGTCAAAACTATGTAGCATAATGCTTTTCATTTGAAGTTTTTTTTTTTTTTATATTCAGTTGATTTTAGTTATGGTCATTCTTCTTATGTGGACAGCACTGTTTCCCAGAGCCTTAGAAGAAAATATACCTCACTGTGGTAGTTTGAACTGGAGTTTTTTGGGATTTTCTATGTAGAGTATCATGTCATCTAATGATAATTTAACTTCTTTCTGTTGTATCATTATTCCTTTTTTATCTTTTGTCTAATTATACAAAACATTTTTGTATAATGTTTCCAGAATTATATTGAATAGGAGTGGTGATAGTGGGCATACTTGTCTTGTTCCTGATTTAAGAGTCAAAGCTTCCAGTTTTTGCCTGGGTGATATGCTACAGGTTATTGATTTGTCAAGCATGGTTTTTGTTATCAGAGATAAAAATTACCTATTTCAATTTTCTGAAGGGATTTTATCATGAATCAGTGTTGGACTTCGTGAAATGCTTTTTCTGATCTACTGAGTGATTATGTAAATTTTGTATTTGGCTGTGTTTATGTGATTCTTATATTTACTGATTTGCATATGTGGAACTATTGTTGCATTCCTAGGCTGAATCCTATTTGTTATAGTGTATAACCTTCCTGAAGATTTGGTGCATTCTATCAACATCTCCAATATCTTACCGAAGATTTTGGCCTCTATATTCATAAGGGACATTGGCCTGTCACTTCCTTTTTAGTTTAGGTCGTTCTCTGCTTTTTTGTATCAAGCCAATACTTGCTTCTAGGGTTGACTTGAGTGTATTTCTTCACTATTAATTTTATTAAAGAATTTGAGGAGTAATGTGATTAGATCTTCTTTAAATTTCTTATAGAATTCAGCAATGACTCCATCAGAACCTGGATTTTTCTTTGTTGGCAAATTTTTAACTACTTTTTCAATATTCCTTTGATTAAACATAAGAAATGTTTAAGTTATCAATACCTTTTAGTTCAACTTAATTATTCTACATGTTCAGATAATGCCCAGATATAATTGTTGTCCATGAAACTTCAATAAATTCAAATAGGCACTGTAGAATCACAACTCATGTCAAAATGACAAAGTAAAACAGCAAGCAGAATGGTCCCAATGCTTACACTTTTTCCACTAAGACAGGAGGACCTGATTGCTCAGCCCCATGCTTTTGCTCTCAGGAGAACAAGCTTAGAATTTAGACCTGAGCCGGGCGTGGTGGCGCAGGCCTGTAATCCCAGCACTTGGGAGGCTGAGACAGGAGGATTGTTGTGAGTTCAAGACCAGCCTGAACGACAAAATGAGCTCAAGGCCAGCCTGAACTGCACAGTGAGACCCTGTCTCAAAAAGACAAAAAAAA
>PVKA01044381.1:0-16210 GCA_004027165.1 Ctenomys sociabilis | reverse complement strand
GCTTGAACTCGACACCACAATCCAACACAGTCCAGCATTCTGCAACCATAGGGAGTTATTCAAAGAAATTGTCGACCATATCCATTTACAGCTCAGCTTAATATTATGGGCTCACGATGTATACTTCATTTTTATACTTTTATACTTTTCTGCTGGATGATTAAGACCTAGGTAGATCAAAACTTATATACCAACACATTTTGGACCTAGCCTTTCAAGGTCAATGAAGACTCAGGACATAGGAGAACCTTTACTGCAATATCATGAGACTCAGATGAGCTCCAAATTTTCTGAGCAAGGAGATTGTGGAGCCACAGAGGAAAGAGATTGAAGTTCTATAGTGTGCCTGGGGAGAGTCACATGAAGAGAAAACTTTCTCTCAGGCTCTCACAGAGAGCAAACTGGTCAAGCATTGGCCGTGACTCATCCACATGGATGACACAGACAAAGGATCTACAGAATAATGCACAGGACTACAAGATAAACCCTGAGAGGACTTCAGTGACCACATAGGAAATATAATGCTTTCATTTTGACACAGGTTCTCACCGTGTTTTCCAGGCAGGGCTTCAGGTCTTTGAGGCTCAGTTTCCTACAGAGCTCTTCCTCAGACCTGGCATGCATGTATGTGCCACCCCATGGGCTGCAGTGCTTCCTATAGTTATTCAAACAATTTGATAAAGAACTTGAAATGCTAGGGAGACTTGTACACAAGTCATCTGGTATAATCCAGAGTTCCAAAGACAAGACATAATTCTTTTTCTCATATCACATACTAGAGTTAAATACTGTGAGCTACAACCTTGTGGACTAAGATAAAGAGGACCAAGTAACTGGACATATGAACAAATAGTGGAGAGACAGAAACAGTATGAGATATCCAAACAAGTATCTCAAGCTTCCCCTACCATTTCCTTTTATAATCCTTCTATTCGCCTTCTCTTTGGCACTTGCCTCTTAATCACTTACTATCCAGATCACAGGTGATAATAGACCTTTGTGACAATGTGCTTAACACAGACTGCAAGTTTACTCTACCTTCCTGGCCCTTGTCCTCAGTGAATTTTGCAGATCATAATTTTCATGTTTCAGCAAGCACTAAAGAAATAAGACTGAGCCTCAGGTTATTCTGAGCAAAGCCTCTGATATCTGCAGTCAAATGCTCTGCCCCACTAGGCTATATGCCCAGGGCTACATTGTCAGTTTTCCTTTTTGGCTAACAATAGCATTTGTGAATCAGTGTGAAACTAAATTATTGATGGGTTTACAGTTCAAAGCAAGGCATTCCCCTTTACTCCCCAATTATAATGATTTAATTTTTTCTTCTTCTTTTTTATTAGTTTTCAAAATTGAACCTAGCATCTTTGTAATGAGCTTTATCACAGACCTTTGATATTTTTAATCTTTCCAGATAGAGTTCATCTAATTTTCTAAATTTTATAGTCTGTGCTCAAACTTGCAATTCTCCTGCCTTAGCTTCCTGTAGTGCTAAGAAAACAGTTGATTCATTATTCCCCCTTCTATAACAAATTTCTTTTTTCTTTCTGAATTGATCATTTTTTAATTTTTATCTTGCTCTCATTCAATATACGAAGTTAAGTGTGTGCCCATTGGTGCACTGAGAAAGACTCCCTTCTTTCCCATCACATTCTATCCAGTATTTGTTATTCATTGAGTTCTTGATGATAACCACTCTTTCTGGGGTGAGGCCGGTAAATGTATGGTCTCTCTAGTGTAGGAACCTGCATGAGTGCATAGGATTGAAAGAGTACAATGGAAGGGCGGCCAAGTAACAGTGGATTAAAGCACCCACAAGCAAGTGCAGGGGCCAGGGGTTCAATCCTAGGCCTGCCATGCTGGCCCTGCTGAGGAGGCACTTGAGACCGGGCATGGTGGTGCATGCCTGTAATCCCAGCTCTTGGGAGGCTGCAAACAGGTGGATCACTACCAGTCCAGTCTAGTAGTGAGAACCTGAACACCCTGTAGACCCTTCCCTAAACTACAAAACAAAAATAAAGAAAAGAAAGTTACAATGTGTACTGTGAATGGCGGGGTAAAAACAAAAACAAAAACAAAAACAAAACTGTTCCAAGGAAAGGAACAACTTGGATGAGGGAAAGTAGAAAAGAAGGAAAAGAAAACGAAATGCATATGAATAAACATAAGATAGCTTAAATAATTTTACTGCTGATTTCTGATGGTCTATTGAAACAAGATGATGGTTAACTATCTTTTCTCATTTTTAAATTATTTATAATTTTTGACAAATGCTACAGGCTTATATCCTATAACATGAACAAATACTTTGAAGACAACAATATGCCATATCAAAAGCACTGTTGATATCCTATCATGTAGTTTAGTGAAATCCTATATCATTTCTAATGCTTTTTTCATACTATTTTTGTATTTTCTTTAAAATTAAGAAAAAGAAAGACTCATTTCACTCTTTACTTACTTTAATTGGTACTAGCATTTTTGTGGTGTACTTAATAAAAACCCACACTTCTATTACTAATTTACAAAGCTCACATGCACTGGTATTCTTAACTCTCAATCCTATGTCTTCATGTCTGCAACACCTTAATTTGCTCTTCACTTTGTCCTTCAATGATTTCTTCAGTGATTTTATACTTCCAGTAAATTCTTACTTGTTTTCCCAAGCCTTCATCCAAATTGTGTGTTGTAGATAAAGCCAGCTAATTTATTTTATTGTATTTTAGTACAGGGTCTACAGAGTTTATAGGGTCTCAATACACAGATCAGACTCACAGTGATCATCCTGTTTTCAGCCTCTCAAGTGCCGCGACTGCAGGAGTGTGCCGCCACACCCAATCTCAGTCCCTGTCGCAACACACTCTGGGGATCAGGACCCGCAGAGCATGCTGAGGATCAAACCCCTGTCCCTGTGCCTGCCTTAGCAAGTGTTTTAGTCTGCTGAACTCTCTGGTTGGCCCCAAAGGCAGGTAAATCTTTGATCCCACTCCAATGTAAGCATTACATAACTATACAATTTAACAGATTTTATTGTCTGTATAGCAATATCTTCTTTATTACCAACATTTTTAAAAAGAATGATTTTAGAGAACCTTTCCTTTCAGAGTTTAGGAAAATCATGGTAATAACGCTAGAGATAATAAATATTTTGATTCGTAGAAGTAGAATATGAATTGCAAACAAGACTTATTGCTATTTCAATTCAGTGAACTTTCTCACAGTGAAAAAGTAGTTGAATTTTAGCAACTTCCCACAGCAGACATTTGTTTTTTATTCAGTGGACACCATTGGTCTCAAGTCAGGATTGTTTGCTTATGTTCTGCTGAGCTTCTTCTGATCCATCGGCATCATGTGTTTTTCCATGATGCTATCTAATTTGCAAAGGTAGCTTCATCTTGGATCAAGCATAATGGCACAGCATAATTAGTGAAATAAACATAAGGCATTCTAAATGTTTAGTTCAACTCTGGTATTTGGTACTTTGACACACATTCCAGTACCTTGCTTCATTCACTTGTCAAAGTTTGACAGCAATGAATTAAGCATGTAACCGATTCCATACCATTTTATTTATACATTTGTCTGTTTATGGACATTTAGGTTATTTTCATACCTTGGTCATTGTTAATAATACTGTAATAAACATCAAAGTACAGATGTCTTTTGAAATCTAGAAATCAGTCATTTTGGCTCTCTCCCCCAAATTGTGATTGCTATACAAGTATTTTTTATTTGTTTAATGTTTTTTGAAACACTATACTGTTTTCATAGTAGTTATATCAGTGTACACCTAGCGATAGTGTAAAAGTGTTACCTTTTGTCTACAACTTCACCAACACTATCATGTGTTATGATTATAGTTATTATAATGATTATCAGGTGACATACTGATTTGTAAAAGAACTATACTTCCCTAATTCCAAAGTTTATTTTTAATTACATTAAATTTTAATTTTTCTAACAATTTATACAGCTTTCCCTTGTATTTTGATATTAAACGTTGCAGATATGTGACTTGCAAATATTTCCTCTCATTTTAGTGTTTGCCCTTTTGTGTTATTGGTTGTTTTCTGCAAAGCAAGTTTCAGAAGCTTTTTAATTTGATGATTATCTGTTTTTACTTCTCTTATCTATTAGAAAATTTGAGTAAGAACAACCAAAAAAAACTCATGGCAGAGACTGATTCCAAAATACATTGCAAAGCTTCAGTAGTCAGCAGAGTATGGTCATAGTATAAATGTAGGATGTAGGCCAATGAGATGAAGTAGAAACTCCAGAGATAATAGCATGTACTTCTGTTCAAATGACCGTGGATAAAATTCCCAAGAATACATAATGAAGGTTACTGCTGATCAGATGCTCCATCCACATGCAAAATACTGAAGTATAATTTTATGTGTATACAATGTTGAGTGTCATACACAGTGGAAATATCTCCATATAAATCAATAGATTACATGCACATAGAGACATATTATATATCTACATATGCATACTATATACATAACAACTGTGTGTATGTGATGCACAGTCACTGCTCTGAAGACATCCATGAAGTGATCAAAACACTCCTAATAGAAGAGCAATGGAAAGCACTGTCCCACTCAGTAGGGTTATGAATACATAAGCACTGATCCTGAACATCATTTCTTAAGTTGAAAACTTGACTGTAATCATCTCTAAAGTACATTTAATATTTAATATTCTATTTCATAAATGAATATAGAGAAATGAAGTCACACAGTTGGCTTCTGTTGATGATTAAGATTGAAGCTGATAGAAATATTGATGCTGTTTCTTGACAATTTATTGGCATTTTCATGTTTTTAGAACTAACATCCTTCTTTAAGAAAGAGTAAAGAAAATAAATTATGTATGCATTTTTTAAAAATTCTGTGTCTACTTTGTTCTGTTCTTCACCCAGTATGCCTGCATTTTATCTAAACCTTTTCTTCATCTCTTGACAGATATTCAAGGTTGTTCTTCTGATCTTCTCTTCACTTGGAATCCTCTCCTACAGTGCTATTCATGATTACAGCTCTTGTGCTTGTTCTTCAATAGCGTTTTTTAATTTATGTTAGGTTATTTTAGAGATAAAATGACCATAAATAAGAATTTTATTGAAGGTGAATCTAATTAGTGAATACTTACTTTGTATATAACAATGATCCATCATCCAATACATCTTACCTCCTTTTAAAGATATTATAACACTGAAAATGTGACCAAATTCTAAAACTCCATCTTTTGTCCAAGTCTCCTTTGAAACTGATGACAGTTTTTGTTATGGAATAACAGTGAGTGCTACCCTGAGATATACCACATGCTGCTATCAAAGTCTTATATTTATTTCCAGAAACAACACAAAGCTACAGAAAAATGTGCACAAGTATAATTAGTATATCTCATTATACACCATACCAAAGAATCCGGAGAATGAATAGGCAGGCCCTCAACTGCCACCCACAGCCCTGCCCACAATGGTTGTTAGATCCCGTCTTCCAGATCCAAATCTTATCATCTCATCAAACTGGTGGTTGGTATGCTATCTCAGGGGAAATAATGACAATAAAATCCCTCTAGGGGATATATGAAAGAGCAAATTTTCTATTGCTTCCTCATTATCTTAGCTCATCAAGATAGAAGAAATTTCCAGGTGGATTGTTCCATAATGCATTACTATGACTTCCTTTATTTGTTCAAGTAAGATATACAAGATCAGAATCTCAACTTTACATCACTATTTCAAAATTGACATTACTTTTATTACTCTCCAATATCCCTAGGGCCTTCATCAGATCACACACCGACATGTATGTTAAAAAGAACATGGCATAGTCTCAACTCCATCTTTCAGGACAAAAATGACGCTGGGGACATAGCTCAACAGCACAGACTTTGCCTGGGAAGTGTGAGGTTGTGAGCTCAAAAATAAAAAAGACATAAATGGTATCTGTCTCACAAATACCCTGAGAGTATGCTACACACTTTGGTTTGTTTGTAGCCAGCAGATAATGCAGTATTTCAACCTGTGCTACCATAATAATTCTATTCTCTAAGATGCCAAAGTAGGTTTACAGTCATGAAAAATTAAATTTTGATTTTCATGACATTTTTTGCTTATCAGAAATTAGCAGGAGCTTAAAATCAGTAGTAATCAAGTCTTTTGAGAATTTTTTTTTCTAAGCACATAAAAATAGTTGTACAGTTTTGTGAAAATCTTATGAAGAAAGCTTTGAATAGACTTTACATTATGAACTATGTATTTTAAAATGGAATCTAGATTTATCTATGCAAATATGCTTCAGACACTGGGTTAAATCTCAAAACAGGAAGCCTGTGAATCCTTCTAAGGACTTGAGTTAGGTTTTCTTCTATCAGTGACCTGAGTTCAGTAGAGAAGCCCCTTCTCTACAGTGTTGCAACCAATTAGCTACTTTCACAGATTTCTGGGAATCAGTACACTGACTTTGCTTATCACTGGTGGGCAGTGGAAACAGAATCTAGTTCTGTTACACTTCTTTTAATTATTACAGTCACAAAATGTACAACACACACACTTTAAAAGAAGAGAATTTTATCTTTGGCTGGTTCCTAGAGGAAAACAACATGGTGGAACTTCTGGCAAATGAAAGCTGCCCGTGTGATGATCAGATCAAGCAGGGGCAGTGATGCAGTGGGATCTACTCTGCAGAGGCACAGTGAGCCCCAAGAACCGACGCTTCCTGCCAGACACAGCCTCCTAACAGAAGGTCAGCAATAGCCCTCCACAAAGCGATAACCTTCCTACTTCCAAGCACATGGTTCTTTAGATGGGAAATCTAGATCAAAAGAATAGCAAGATTTGTTTTTGTTTAATTATTTGTTTTTGGTATATATATATATATCAAACATATATATATATATATATATATATATTATATGGTTTTTTTTTTCTTGTTTTAAAGGAAGATCATGACTTGATGATATGCATTGTGTTGGTCTTTTTGAAAGATAACCCAGCTAATATATTAACTATCTTTACCCTAAACTACCTAGGGAACAAAAGCACACCTAGTATACCCTAAGGAACTATAATAACCATAATTTAAAGCAGAGGAGGCTATTTGACCCCAAGTTTTGAGGAATTGCATCCATGGCCAGCTAATCCAAGGTTGGAATGTCCCAGCAGAAGGGATTGGTGCATAAAACTGCTCAATTCGTGGTGGTCAGGAAACACAGCAGGGAAGCAGTGCCAAAGAAGAACGATGCATCCGTGATCACCCCGATACATGCAGGCGCATGCTCCAATTATTTGGCAGGTGTTGCTGAAGCTATTAACACTAAAATCTGAGAATTAATAATCACAGTCTGACCTTTGTCAACATAAAACATGAATACACCTCCTCAAAACATACTTAATATCTAAGGAAAATAGCAAGCATATGCTTCCACTTATCATAACACAACTCTTCAGTATATGCACAGAAACACAATAATTCCTTCCCCAAACTTCAAAAGGCCCAGCATTTTTCAAAAGCCAAATCTTTTTCTGAGCCTCATGAGTAACACTTAGCTGTGAACCATTGTAAAAAAGATATGGAATTCGAAAGTTAAAGAATCTCAAATTGCTACAGCACAGGTTAAATGTTCATACTCCAAATGGGAATGGGGGAAAGAATAGGAAATTTCAGAACAATGAAGAATTCCAAATTATCAGGGGAAAGGCCAGCCAAATAGCTCATTGGATTAAAGTGACTGCAACCAAGCCCAAGGGCCCGGGGCTCATGTTGTGCCAGCCCCACCCCAGGGGTGCGCTGAGATGGTGATTGAGCCTGGGCATGGTGGCACTTGCCTGTAATTCCCCCACTCAGAAGGCTATAAACAAGAGAATGACTATGAGTCTGATCCAGTAGTGAGACCCTGAATACTTTGTAGACCCTTCCCTAAAAATGCAGAAAAAGGATTATCAGGGTAAATATTAAATTATGTATCTCCATTTCTACCATTTGGGCAAAAGGAAGTTAAAATGTTGCTTCCAAAGAGTGTGCTTAGCCTTTCTGGCTGCACCCAAGAGGTCCTTCTATTGGGATGGCTGTGCTTAGGGTCTGTGGCTTAGCCTTGGTGGTCTTCCACATTACTAGGATCTCTGACTTCCTGAAATCTCTACCGCACTTTATGCTTCATTCCAATAGTCTTATACAGTGACCTCTTCGATATTCTTTCCCTGCTCCAAAAACCTTCCTCTTCTAACAGTGAAAGCCTCCTTGACCCCTTGAATCCTGAATTTTGCAGGCTAATAAAACCGGCTCCTCATGTATTATGCCAGGGTCTATAAAACCAGTGAAATCATTAATGAGGTCTTTTGGAACATGGCTGCAGCAGCCTCGGAGCATGAATAGCTGACTATGTTGGAGTGAATCCCAGGGAGACAATTCCCTAGTGGACCCTTCTAGAGTGGAAGTTACAGACTCACTTCTTAAATGCTATACAGATACTTTTACAGCTTTGAGTAGGCCATGGATGGAGTCTTGTGGAATTTTTTGCTGCCTTCAAGGCATCTTTCTCTTTTTCTTTCTTTTCTTGTACAAAGTACTTGGTTTAATTTGGTGTTGCTAATGTTTTAGCATCTACAATTGCATCCATCCCCAGAATTATACCTGTTTTCTTCTGGGCCATAATTTAAGTTTTCAAAGTTGTTTTTACCCCTGACTATCAAAATCTGGCTAGCACCAGCCACTGGTACTAATGTCCCATCAGAATGATGCCTTGTTATAAAATTTTTGGGCCAGGGATATGGCTCAGTAAAATAAGCACTTCCCTAGCAAGTGCAGGGGCCTGAGTTTAATCCCTGCTTTTTCCAAAAAAATTCCTTGCCAGATTAACTACTCTATCCCTTTAAGTATGACACATAAGTTCATATTATTTTTATAATAAAATATGGACGCAGCATATGTGTGGATCTTAACTAAAATCTGCACAAAATTGAATGAATGTCCTACTAAGTGTGTTAGACTTCACTATAGTTCACTTTCCATTATTACTGCACTAAACCACTTATTTTTTGAGTTTTATGATGAATTACATCTCTATATTTGTTGGGAATAACATATTTGGGTTCTTGATCAGAGGAATTACCGTTTCTCCATACTATAGTCTTAGAGTATGTGAGAAAGAAGAGTCCTTCATGACTACAAATTTATATTATTTATATCAGAATAGAAACATTTTGGTAGTTTAGTAGAGTTGAATTCAAGTCTTTAGACTTAGTTCAATTAAGTTTTTGTTATATAAAAATTGTTTATTTATGTCTTAGACAGTCTTTAGAAAGAATGGCATATGGAAGACAATTCCAGGTATTCAGACTAGTTTTAAAAACTCTACATTAATAATTCCAATGACATTGAGTGAATCCAAAGTCACAGAAACCTTAAATTTCCTGGAGTATGGATAAGACTACATTCTAATTTGTTTTTTTTTTTTAAGAGAATAGAAAAATAATTGATAAAATTTTAGAAATAAAACACCATTTCAGGAAGTATGATATGAAAGTGATTGTTATGTTGCCTGCTGTCATCTTTAGTTTGGTTGTTCAGATTGCCAGATCTAAACTTTGTCAGGGTAAAAATTTTAAGCATCAACTTCTACTTTCTTTTTTTT
Source organism: Ctenomys sociabilis (assembly GCA_004027165.1). Classification (NCBI taxonomy): domain Eukaryota; kingdom Metazoa; phylum Chordata; class Mammalia; order Rodentia; family Ctenomyidae; genus Ctenomys; species Ctenomys sociabilis. Next base: position 6,574 of record PVKA01044381.1, on the reverse strand, counting down.
TTCTTCTTTTAGTATATTAAGTATAGGGTCTACAGGGTGTCACTACACAGATTGAACTTGTACTGATGCTTCCTGTTTTTCAGCCTCCCAAGGGCTGGGACTATAGGTCGCAGACTAATCTCAATGCATCTCACTGTGCCCTGGGGGCAGTGTCCATGTGGCAGGCTGGGGCTGAACACCTGGCCCCTGTGACTGCCTGAGCAGGTGTTTTCATCTGCGGAGCTAAATACGGTGTTATTGAAGCATTATATTTTACATATCAACAACTGTTGAAGTATATCCTTTTTTTTTTTTTTTTTTTTTTTTTTGGCCAGCTCAGCCTGTCCTTGGGGCAGGGCTGGTGTAGCATGTGGTGCCAGGGATTGAACTGTACTGAACTGCAGTTCCTGAGCACTTGTCCAAGCAGGACTTTAGACCACTAAGCTATCTTGCTGATCCAAATTTTTGTTTTTGTTTTTCAGTGTAAGGGATTGAACTTGGGACCTTACATGCTCCAGGCAAGTGTTTATGCCACTGAACTGTCTCCCTAGCCCCTACTACTTTCAAACACTGATAGAAATTAGTATTATAACCACCTTGGCTATCCTTTTCCCCTTCCTTTATTTCCTGCTTTCCCTCATCTCAATTGTTTATTCCTTAGGCTCAATTTCTCTTCCTTTTAATACATCAATTGTACATTTCAGATTTTCTATACTCTTTTAGGTTCTTTCAGGATATGATGCAATGCTGACACATGTGAGTCAGGCTTATTTCACTTATTGGTGTAGCCTCTAGTTGCATCCATTTACCTTTAAAGCCTTAAGTTTATCTTTCTTTATATCTGAGTAATGCTCCATTGTATAAAAAAGCATCATTATCATCCATTTCTCAGTTGATGGATATTTGTTTTGTCTCCAATATTTAGTTATCACAGATTGTGCTGATATAACCATGGGTACACAAATACAACAGTAGTGTGATGTTTACAATTCTTCTGGGAAAACACCAGCAGGGAAACAGCTGGATAGCATAAGAATGCTAATCCTAGGTTCTGTGGAATCTCCATACTGATTTCAATAGATTTTATATCAATCTACACTCCCACCAACAGTGGAGAGTTACTACTTTTGCCTCACAGAATATCCAACATTTGTTATTAATTGATTTCTTCACAATGACTACTTTTTCTGGGGTGAGGTGGAATCTTAGTGTTGTTTTAATGTACATTTTTCCAAGGACTAGTGCTGTTAAACTTTTTTTATGTATTTATTTGTCATCTGTAATTCTTTCTCTAAGAAGTGTGTATCCATTTCAGGTGTCCATTTTTACAGTAGGTCTTTGAACTTTGGGGGCCTCTTTTTTGTTTGTTTGTTTGGATGTTCTAGAGAGCAGTCCTTCCTCAGTGATTATTAGGTAAGAATTTTTCCTAACTTGTATGTTTTCGCTCTGTTCATGACTTATTTTGATTTGCCAGTAAACTGAGATCCTAGTTGTTGATTCTTTGAAGTACTTCCTATACTGTTTGGTTTTCATTCCTGAACTTTCTGCCTACCCCTGTTTTGGTTGTTTCTCTTTTAATGTTTAGTCCTTTAATCCATTTGAACTTTAGCTTAGTGTGTAGTGATAGACCTGGATCTAGTTTTAGTTTTAAGCATGTGGAAAGCCATGGAAAGTATTTCCAGCATGCTTGTTAAAGAAGCTATCTTTCTTCCAGTGAATGTATTTGGCCCCCTTGTTGAAGATAAAGTGGTTTAGTGTGCTTATAGTTATGTCTGTGCCCCCTAATTTGTTTCACTGAAAAAAGAAAGCTTTTTTTAAAAAACAGAGTGCAAGGGCTTGGGGAGGTAGCTCAATGGCTTAAGTGCCTGCCTAGTAAGCACAGGTTCTGAGTTTATCCCTAGCACACAAACACACACACAAAAAAGAAACCCTTTAATCTGTTTCATTGATCCTCAGGTCTTTTTTGCTGTTGTTGTTGTTCAGTACCACGCTGATTACATCATAGGAGCTTTGTAGTATAATTTCAAATCCAAGATTGTGATGTCTCTTGACTTTCCCTTGCTGACCAGGATTTTCTTTGCTACTCTAGGTCTTCTCTGGTTTCAAATGAATTGTAGGAATATGTGCATTCAAATGGTTTTGACAGCTTTGAATGGCATTTTAAATTCTGTGTATGTCTGTTTTCTGCATTCTGTTTCTTTTCTACATTGTTCATTAATAGTTTCCATCATTTTTATGTTTATTTATGCATCTATTTATTTTACCAATGTCTTCTTTAGATATGCTCAGCGATTCTTTCATTATGGCAATCATTTAATTATTTTTTAACCTGAGAGACTGTTTCTGATCTGATTTCTCTACACTCATCTGAGGTTGTCTGTTTACTTGCAATTCAGATATTTCCATTGTATGACTTCTAATTTGTTCTATGTTGATGTCTCTTGACTTTTTCTGGGTGGGCTGTAGGGATGAGATTGCATTTTTCTCCTTCATCTTGTCATTTACTATTTCAGAAAGAACTCTTTATTTTGATTGCTGGGATATCTTTGTGAAATTTTGATAGCAGTTAGCTATATCACTACTATCAAGGTCACTCTATGCAGAGTCTGTTCTTCATGGGTAACTTCTGTGTGATGGAGATTCTTGGTTTGTGTCTGTACCAAATCCTGACTTTCTGATTACCGGAGAGTGGGATGTGCGTCTGTTTGGCCTGTTCTTTATCTTTAGATGTAGTTATTTGATGAGGCTATTACACCAGAGCTTCCCAATATTGTTACCAATGGAAGAACAAGTGGTTAAAATAGGTATGATATCCTGGCTACAGTAGTACAATTAGCAATAATAATAATATCAAGCAAAATATAGAAACTGATATTAATATGCTGAGCTATATAAAGCTTAAGTCAAGAATTTCTGACATTGCCAGTCCTATGGATAGCCCACTACTATTATGGAATAATAGACTATATTGCATTATTTTGCTGAATTCACACACCTGCAATATTTAAATGGTAATAGAATACCCGTCTCTGACAAAACTAAACAAAAAAGGGGGATATAAATAAAGGACCATTTTTAATCTGTATATACAAAATAGGATAGATATACAGCTACTTTCTCTTAATTCAATGGGAAGAAAGATTTGTACTAATAGTGTTTGGACAGGATATCATGGCTCCCTCTTGTATTATGAATCACAACTATGAAGACAACAGTATTCAATGTATTAATTATTGTGTCTGTCCTATTAACCTCTGTTGAAACTGTGTCATTGCTATTTGCTTCTCAATAAAATTAATGAAAAAATGTAGAAATTAACAAACTTTGATATAACTATTGGTTTTGTACTTTAGATCATAGTAGCAAAGTCTTGAGTAGATTTACTCTGTGTTCCTCTGGCCTGGCAAACTATCATGTTCTAGGAGATTCAGTTTATGTAGGGTGATAGACCAGAGACCTAGATTCCTGTAGCCAAGCAGGTTTTCAAGGGTCATGAACATTTATGCATGAGTTGCTGATCTGTGGCTTCAAAGCAATGTGCTGAGCATCTGGACTCCTCTGGTCGAGCTTGGCACCCAGAGTTTCAGTTACCTCTGCACCTGTACCCATAGGAACATACATGGATTCCTTTGGCCAAGCTAATTTCAAAATATTTTTGAACGTTAATAGTGCTAGTTCAAACTGAACTTGTGGAAGGTAGGAATTTAAAAAGACTCAAAAATTTTAAAAAAGGACTGGTGAAGCAGCTCAGTGATAAAAATCTGTGTTAAATTTTTAGTACTGCAAAAGTTATAAAAAGGAAATGATAAATTATACATTAAAATGATGATGTGTTTTAAATACTCTATATTAATTTGGTTAGTTTTTGTGCAAGGAATATGTATTTTGTTATTGTATATTAGTTGTAAAAATAGTGAAAAAAAGTTTATTTTGACAAAATTGTATTTTGATTTTTTTGGTTGATAATTTTCTTGACCTGTCAGTTGCTTTCTTTTCCTTTCTTCCTTAGTGATCTTGTTACTCTTTAAACAGTCTCTTCTACAGTCCTGTCATGTCTCTCCTTTTTATATTTTATTTTTCACAGAGTCTATATATGAGAGAACATAAGACGCTTGGTTTTCTGAATCTGGCTTACTTTGTTTGAAATGATGATCTTTGTTTCACCTATTTTCCTGTATATTGCATGATACTTTTTTTCTTGATGTCTATAGTTGTATTTTTCAGTAAATGTCTACTTATAATTGCCAATAATTTCTGAGGCTTTACCTTAGTGAGTATTTCTTCTTTTGTCTTTTGATCTGGAAACTTAAGCAACTGAAATTATAAGTGATTTATCTCACTTACAAAACAGGGTAGGTCCAGGGGTTTAGCCCAGTGGCTCTGCTCAGGGGTGAGGCCTGAATTCAATTCCTGCTACCAAAAAGAAGAAAAAAAATGTTAGTTAACCAAAAATTCTGTTACATAGAAATATTCTTAAATTTATATTATCATCTGGAACATAAAAAATAGTAGGAATTAAAATATAAAAAAATAACCTAAGGTGGAAATTAGAAAAACCAGTTTTGTTTTTCTATTTAGGATATTTTTCATTTTGCATAAGAAAATGAGTAATATTAAATAGAAAATACACATCTTTTCAAAACTATCTCTTGTATCTTACCTAATGGACTCCTCCATTCATTATATAGTCAATGAAATTCTTTCCTGAACTGACTGAATGATAAAGTATTTTTTTTTTAAATGAATGTATTAAAGAGCCAGCCAGATGGCTCAGTAGACTAAAGCCCCTGGTTAGGTAGAACACAGAGGCTTGGGGTTGGATCCCCAGCATGCCATGCTGGCCCCACCCCCAGGTACGCTGAGATGGCGACTGTGACTGGATGTGGTGGTGCACGTCTGTAATCCCAGCACTTGGGAGGCTGAAAACGGAATGAACACAAGTCCATTCTACCTAGTGAGACCCTATAGACACTATTGGCCCTGTCCTAAATACAGAAAAAAAAAGAATAAATTGAAACTGTATTTAAAATGGTGAAGTATAGTTCAATTGTGCAATCTCAATGAATAGTATGTGTTGCAAGATATTTCTAATAACTTAAAGTTGACATTTCTGTATTCCTGCATGGTCCCAAGAACATATGTGCAGCTTTCAGGAGATGAGTAGCAAATTGATCACTGCTTGCATCTGTGGAACATCTCCTTGGGAAGCTCATAGCTAACAGTGATGGTGGGAGGTGGAGCTTGGTTGAAAAACATGCAGCACTAGGTTTTGCACTTAAAAATGTGTAGCTCTCCCTTTCTTCTCTGGTCTGTCTTTGTGCTTCCTACTGTCATGCAGGAGCAGTTTCTCTTCAGCCATGGCCCTCTGCTATTTCCCCTTGACTCAGATCCAATTGACTCTAGACTGAAATCTGCAAAACTTATTAGGTAATATAAATCTTGTCTCCTTATAGTTGTGAGTGTGAGATACTGAGTGTCAGTGACAACACAAGTCATTTTTTTATTTTTGTTTTCCAGGAAGAATGGAAATGTTATTTAAAACTTATTGATGTTACATGATGTATCACATGGGTATTTGAGATCTTCTGTTCAAATTTTACCTTTATTCAATATAGCAGGAGAAAAACAGATGGAAGCTGAAGAGTTAAGGCCAGTGTGTGAGGGAAAATTCCAAATGATTGAAAAAGGTTAATTAAAGATGAAATTCTGATCATTAATTCTGATTTGTCAATTTCATCTCAGTATTAACTGCTTAACTTCCTTGTAAAGCTCTGGACAAATCATCAGACGAATGCCATGTAGGTATAAAACAGATGGGATTGGGCATGTTCAGGGTGGTACGGCTGTAGACAAGGTATAAAACAGGAGGGGAGACTTGCCATCAATCATGGCTAACACCAGAAAACAAACAAGAGTGAAAAAAAGGAGGAAATAGCTTTTCTTCTTTGGAGGAGCTCTGGTCTTTGCTATTGCTTTGGAAATCTGTTTCCAATTTCTTCAGGTGTCCAGAATACACACTGCAAACTCCTATTTTTGACCTTTCAGCCTTCCAATATTGATATTCAGTAGCCTCCAAGTACTAAATCCTTGTGTAGATTCTCTAATGCTCCACATATATGGCCATTTTTTATTCTTCCATCTTTGATTTCCCAGGCAGCACTGTAAATTACCTTGTAAATAATCACATATATATTATAGATGCTTGCATGTGGTCTGTTTCTTTAGTGAACCCTGATACAGTTATATTACATGAATATATTATATTCTATTGATTATACGTGGTAATACATAGTCCAGAAAAAAATGTGAAAGCAGGTATAAAATAAACACCAATAAGAAAAACTAAAAGCAAGACATAAAAGACGCTTGATAATGATTAGGGCTATTATTCCTAAAATTTCTCAAGAAGAAGAGGAAAAGTGTAGAGATTGTGATTATGATTGAGAAAAATGAAAGTATTAACCAGCATTTAAAAATAACTCTTTGATAATTGCATAGCTTAGTTTCTAAGCTAGGTGAAATACTTGACTTCCTAAAGAGCAAAAAAAATAGTAATTACAATGAAGTCATGTTGTCAATGAAGAGTAGAATTTCT
>PVKA01044380.1:0-16211 GCA_004027165.1 Ctenomys sociabilis | reverse complement strand
TTTTTTTTTTTTTTTTTTTTGTCTTTTTGAGACAGGGTCTCACTATGCAGTTTAGGCTGGCCCTAAGCTCACTTTATAGCTCAGGCTGGTCTCGAACTCACAACAATCCTCCTGCCTCAGCCTCCCAAGTGCTGGGATTGCAGGCTTGCGCCACCACGCCCGGCTAACATTTCACATTAAATGTTTTCTTTTTTCTTTTTCTGATGGAACCAGGGATTGAACTCAGGCCCTTACACTTACCAGGGAAGCACTTATTCCACTGAGCCATCTCCCTGGCCAACAATAGGTCTTTGACGTTTTGTAGATTGATTTCTTCTCTATAGAGAAAATGAGCTTTGATAACTACATATGTGTGACTTTGGTAAATGAGTTCCCCTCACTGGCTGTTCAGTTTCCTTGTCTTTGATAAAAACTGTGAATGAAATGGTCTTCATTCCATATTTAATAGTCTTAATTTGCTAAATTTATGAAGTGTTATAATGTGTATGGGTATTTTGTGAATAGAATGATCTCACTAAAAAGATGTTGCAGAACAGTTATGGGATCAGCCATTGCATGAACTCAGAGTTTTCTTATTATCACAGCTAAAGTCCTTTTTTTTAAGAAAAAAGAAAAAGAATGCTATTTCTGAAGATATATATGATTTTAAAAGCCCATTCAAAAAAGTACTTTATTGGAGCCAAGGAGATAGCTCAGTGGAATAAGTGCTTGCCTGGCAAGTACAAGGTCCTGTTTTTGATCCCTGGTACCACAAAAAAAAAACACTTTGTTTTTGGGGGACAGGAGTGCAGCCAAATAGCAGAGAATGTGCAAGGCACTGGCTTCAAGGCCCAAAATTAAAAACACTTTTATTTTGAAATAATTTTGGACTTACAGAAAAACTACAAAAATAATGTTTCACATCTTAGAATATCCTTCACCCAAATTTCCTTCCTGCTAATCATAACACATTTACTAAAATCAGAAAGAATCACAACACATTTACTGAAATCAGGAAGGTTCTTTAACTAGAGATAGCATTTGAATTTCACTAATTTTCTCCTTAATATCTGTGACCCTTACACTTCAGATGAAATCTGCTACTCAGTGGCAATGCCTCTTGCTTGTGTCACGGTCACGGAAGATAAGAGTAGACCAGGGAACTGTCACAGATTGGAGAGACTAAAATATGATGAGTAAATGCAATGTGGGATTCGGGACTGGATCCTGTAACCGGAAAAATGTATTAGGGAGAAAGTTAAGGAAATTCAAGCAAAGTCCCTAGTTTCACACAGAGCTTTGAACAGTATAATTTCCTGCTGGTGATAATTATGCTATGTGTGGTATGTAAACTGTTAAGATTATGGGAATCTGGTGAAGAAACAGGGACTGGCACTATTATTTTTGCAACTCTTCTGTAAAAGAAGAGACTTTCTTCTAAAGTCACTTCAAAATAAAAAAACATGAGACTGAACTATCAATACAGATCTCTTTTACTTCTAACTGTAACTATATTTTTCTTTCAAAATGTCTAAAATAGCATGAAGCTTTATCAGTGATGGACATTTCTTTTTTCAAATCAGTGGCATAGAGGACAGCGATCCTGACTCTCATGGTGACACGTGTTTCCTCTGTGTCTCTGCAGTACATCTTGGCTCACTCATGGAGTTTATTATCTGTGCTCAGTAGCTACAGTCTGAAAACCATGAGCATTACATTGGCAGGAGTCTAAATTTTGGTTATCTTTCCTTTAGCAAACAGGAAGGATATGCAAAAATGGTCAAACTTTAAACTAGTGAAAACTGCTATGACTAGTGATACTAATACAGAGAAAACTTGCATCTACACCCAATTTTAGCTATAAATATAGGTTCATATCCTCATGCTTATGCAACAAATTTCACTTGCCAAAATAGTCTTATTGTGATTGTATGTGTTGAGAACATAATGTGGGGTTCTTTTATGCACATTCTTCCAGTTCTCATCTTTTAGAACGGCTCCACATGACTGTGCATTTGTATGTGGCTTGACATGACTGTGCTCTGATTATGCCTGGATATGGCCTTCACCACAAAATAATTGTTACAAAACCACCGAAAGTGGCAAGTACAGTAGACAGATATGATGGGTATGGATCTGTCACAGTGAATAATGGTAGCATTATTTATATTTTACAAACACTATGTGACTGCTAACACATACTCCTTGTAGTCTGGTACAGAAGGTATTAAGGAAGCATGATACTATTGAAGCAGAACAACTTGTCTCTGAAAACATCTGCAAGATACATTTAGTTTTAAAAGTGATCAGCCTTTGTTAAACCAAGGGACCTTCACTAAAGATACCAACCTAGATCAATAGCAGACTGAAATAGCAAGGAATGGGCATAAAAAGATTATCTTATATTTTGAATGGAACTCTTGAAATAAACTGAACCAAGTAGACAAGGGAACTGAACCAAAAAGAGCTGCATAGCAACATGGCATGAAATGCAAATAAAAACAACAATGACATACCATCCCACTCCAGAAAGAATGGCTATCATAAGGAATTCAACCAACAACAGATGTTGGAGAGGTTGTGGAGAAAAGGGAACACTTCTCCACTGCTGGTGGGAATATAGGCTGGTACAACCATTGTGGAGGTCAGTGTGGAGACTCCTCAAAAGAGTAGGACTAGAAATCCCATTCAAGCCGGCTATCCCCCCTACTGGGAATTTTCTCAAAGGAAATGAAAACATTGTATCATAGTGATATTTCTGTACACATTGTGCTATATGTTTATAGCAGCACAATGTGTGATAGCAAAATCTTGGAAACAACCAAGATGTCCATCACATTAGGAATGGTTGAAAAAGATGTGGTATTTCTATATAATGGAGTATTACTCAGCTATTAAGAATGATAAGTTTGAAGCATTTAAACTGAAGTGGATGCCACTTGAACATATACTCATAAGTGAAATAAACCAGACACACATGTGTAAATATCGTATAGTATCCTAGTATAACAAGGAGAAATACAAAAGGAAACGTACAACAACAACTAAAATCGATAGAGTCAGATAAGGCAAAGTGAATGGCATGTGCTGCAGGATACTAATCAGCTTTTCTTCTGGATGGTTAACAACCTAAGTTCACAAGTCAGAGTTGGAGAAATAGAAGAGTCACAAGGCCAGCCAACATTTTGGCCCTAGCCTTTCAAGGTCAGCGAAGACTCAGGACATAGGAGAACCTGTACTGCAATATCATGAAACTCAGTTGAGCTCCAAATTTTCTGAACAAGGAGATTATGGAGGAAAGAGAGGAAAGAGATTGAAGTTCTATAGTGTGCCTGGGGAGAGTCACATGGAGAGAAAATTTCTCTCAGGCTCTCATGGAGAGCAAACTTGTCAAGCATTGGCCGTGACTCATCCACATGGATGACACAGACAAAGGATCTACAGAAGTACAGGACTACAAGATAAACCCTGAGGGAACTTCACTGACCACATAAGACATATAAAGTACATGTGTTGGTATATAAGTCTTGCTCTATCTAGGTCTTAATCATCCAGCAGAAATGTATAAAAATGAAGTATACATCATGGGGCCATAATATTAAGCTAAGCTGTAAATGGCTATGGTCGACAACTTCTTCAGATAACTCACTACTGTAGTGGAATGCTGGACTGTGTTGGATTGAGTTGTTGAGTTCAGGTACCTAAGTTAGTTGAATGACAATTGAGTGCCTATCTCTGACAGGTGTAGACAAAGGAGGGGGTCATGTATAAAAAAATAAGATAGGTAAGCAGCTACACTCTTAATTTACTGATAAGAGACATCTGCTAAAATAATATCTGTAAATATATCATGTATGCACCTTTTACGATACCAAAACATTATGAAGACATTTTGCAATGTGTTAATTTATCGAATCTGTCTTGTTAAGGTGTCTTGAAACTGTCTGATTGATATTTGTACTTCAATAAAATAAAAAATAAATTAAAAAAGGAGGGGGTATAGAAAGGAAGAATCATGATGTGTGTGTATGGACAGTACAGTTGGGATAGATAATGCTGTGCTTCTGCATAATTGTATGAGAGGCAAGATTTGCACTAATGGTGGTTGGACAGGATATTATGACAGCTTCTACTACTATGGACAACCACTAGGAAAATAGCAAGGTAGAAAGTATTAATTATTCAATCTTTGATGTAATTCAGGTACAAAAAATAAGATACGCAAACAGCTACACTCTCTTTCTTTACTGATAAGAGTCATATGCTATAATAATGTCTGTAAGTATAATAACATGTATGTACCTTCTGTAATAGCAAAACATGAAAACAATTTGCAATGTATTAATTTATCAAATCCATCTTGTTACGTTATCTTAAAACTGTCTCATTGATATCTGTACTTCAATAAAACAAAAATTAAAAAAATACATGGCACAAGACTGTTCTATACAGTTGGGAATTAATCTATTGACTGAACTCTCTAGATTTCTTTCTGAAGACAGTGCAGCCTTCATCATCCAATACTTAAAATTTATGGAGAGATGGGTACAACACTTCAGCACAATGCACAATCAGCTATCTGGCTCACCCTTCTTATTTTCCTAACATTTCCTCATTATGAGGTGAGCAGAGAACCCTATGTCCATTGTATCTATTATAAAGGCAAAGAATCATCATCTGGTAGAGTAGCCCATGCTAATGGAATCCTTACAAAAATAAAACAAAACAAAAAACAAAAGCTGCAGCCCAATACTTATCAAATGTTTGCTTTAGCTATTTAACCACTCATGGCAAAAATAGTATACAGATGAATTTCAATGGTGTTTCAATTATACAAACTCAAGAGAGGCAGCAAATGCTGCAGCGACCGTTAAGGTATGTTCTTTGTGTATTGTAGTTATAACAGGAGTTCAATTCTCATAGGTCAATTACCCTCAACTTGGTATAGCTTTCATGCATATCATAGATAAGAGATAATACAAAGGATAACTACAAAGCTTTCTTGCAGACACAGAACTCTGATAATGTGCTATATAAATGGCAAATTAAGCAATTGTTTAAAAAGCTTTGTGTATTTGAAATATTAAATTTTCTTGTTGAATGTGGGGATTTTGCATATCTTCTTTGTCCTGTGTGACTGGTCATCATTATTAACATAATGCACAAGTTCTTTTTTGAAAACGTGAGATTCAGTGAGCAGACAGCTTATTTAAATAATTAAGTGTGTATTTATATCTATCATCCATTATCTGTTTTGTATCTGAGTAAACATTTTCTAAGCTTTAAAGTACAATATACATTTTATAAAACATAATTTATATATTATTTCCTTCAGAGTCTTTATGTTATGCTCTTTGTCTTTAAATGGGAACCCTGATCTAAAGCCTACTGCATCATGTGGATGTTAAACCTCTCTTGCACAGGAATAATAAATCCAACTATTTAAGTATATGTTGAGCATACCTAATCTGATAATCCAAAATTCTCTCACATCTGAAAACCGGTGAACCCTGAAAATGCTTGTGAGGGAAAATCCCACACCTGACCTGACTAACAAGTCCCAATAAAATATGAGTACACTAACAGTGTGTAAAGATACACTGAGGTGATGTGCATAAAGAGCATATGCAACAAATTAATTTCATAGCTAGACTGCAATCCCACTCCCATGATATCTCATTATATGGAAATATTTCAAAATCTGAAAAGCTCTGATTGTTGAAACATCTCTGGTCCTAAGAATTTTAGAAAAGGGATACTCAATCTGTCATTTAGTGTTTGAGAAAATGTTTTTCTTAGAAAGATATTACACTAACTAATGCAGTCATAAATAAAAATGCTAACAAGGGAAAATTGGCCATGATAAGATAAAGTATTATCAATAAATCAGAAGAGCTCTCTTAAGCTTACATCTTGATACATTCTGAAAAACATCTTAAATACATCATAGCAAATCTTATTAATTCAATCAAGAACACTACTGTTTTTGCTTCTATTCTTACTTGTACATCTATAGCTTTAGTTTAAGGAGAGCTATGAATAAAACATGAAATTCAGTGCATTTTTTATATTGCAATATATATTTCTTTTTTTATACTGATTTTTTATTTTTTTTAATTTTTGTTTTATTGAAGTACAAATATCAATGAGACAGTTTTAAGATACCTTGACAATATGGAATTCATAAATTAATACATTGCAAACTGTTTTCATAATGTTTTGGTATCATAGAAGGTACATACATGATATTATACTTACAGACATTATTATACTGTATGTCTCTTATCATTAAATAGAGTGTAGCTGTTTGTGTATCTTATTTTTATACCTGAATTACATCAAATGCAATATATATTTCTAATTTTTCATAATATTTCAGATGTTACATATTTTACTTATACTCTAGTAGATAATATTCAAGTTTCGTAACCTTCGCAATAGGACTTCCTTTACAAAATGCAAGTACAAGTCTTAAATTGGTCAACCAGGTATACAAGAAAAAAATTAAGTGAACTTAGTTTTGTAGTAACTCATTTAAGTTAAAGGTTCAGAATATACTTTCACTAAACGCTCTAAATGGTAAAATTTTCCTCTTGAATGGCAAGATGTTCTCCTGGTACTCTTAGTCTGATTTTATATTCTGAAAGCTGGTTGATCCCTGTTGAGCATATTGTGGTATTATAAAATACACCATAATTCAATGAAAGGATTTTCTGGGTTATAGAAAGACTTTGATTAGTGAATTAGATTCCTAAATCCCATACCAAAAGATAAACTATAACAAGGCTACTGCAATTGCTTACTCCTATAAGCATTCTTACCATTATATTCTTTTTTTTCTGTATTTTAGAGAAGGGTCTACAGGGTGTTCAGGGTCTCACTACTAGACTGGATTCATATTGATTCTCCTGTTTACAGCCTCCCAATTGCTGGGATTACAGGCATGCACCACCACACCCAGTCTCAATTACGGGGCAGGCCCAGGGATTGAACCCCTGGCCCCTGCACCTGCTTGCAGGTGCTTTAATCCACTGAGCCATTTGGCTGGTCCTTTTAGATTTATATTCTTGAAGTGCATCTATCTTCATAAATTGGCTTTGATGGAGGATTAGACTGATGAAGTTCTACAGAGCCTAAATCTAGTCTTGAAAATAAAAATTACCAAAATCAGGCTATTACCAATTTTATAATTTCATGACATATTTGAAAAAACAAACCAAAAAATTCTATGCATTAAGATGGTGCTTACCAGGGCTGCAGAGATGATTCAATGGGATAAGCACTTCCCTGTCAAGCACAAGGGCCTGAGTTCAATTCCTGGTTCTGAAAGAAAACAAACAAAAAAAAAACCCAAAACCAAAAACGATAGATGGTGCTTACCTTTAGAGAATCAAAGCAGGCCACCACACGGCCATTTTCCACATGGCAAACTCTTGGTGGATGGGCAAACTTGCAATCTCCATCACCTCGAGCACAAGTTCCTCTCTGAAATTCTCTGCAGACCTCTAAAGTCAGCCACTTGGCATCACGAATCAGGGCAACATTGATGGCCGTCATATTGCAAGCAAGGAAACAGCAGGTTGCTTTGGTACAGTGGCTATTCGTTAGCTCGTAGGTTTTCACTCAAGTCAAATCTGATTTGGTCAAACAAAAAGTCTCTCACAAAAATGAAAGTTGTATTAGAATAACTAAAAACCAAATAAGCGACCAAGTCCTAAGAAGGCAACTGTAAAGGTTGAAATGTTTTGTTAATTTATCAAATTTGCTCAGGTAACTGGTGGATTTTCAGATGAATTCTACATCATCTGATTGATATTTTCAAAAATCATACACTGCTGCCTGCCTCTCAAATTGTCAGCTTTTATATGTATATATGTCAAGAGTAAGATTGAGGATGCTTTTTTAAGTTAAAAAAAGTTTTGCTGTGAAATCAAGGGGAAGGAAAATGGCTATGAAAACTGAGACTTACATGAAAAAATAAATGCACAGGTAGTTGAATGCAAACTGCAAGCACACTTGGCTTCTTAGGGAGTAAAGAAGGTAATGCTGGCCAGGGGAATGGGTAAATGACAGTTCTAGAGTAGAATCCAAGCAGCAGAGTTGTCAGAAAAGGCACTTTTCAGAACCTGCAAGAAAAAAATAAATAAAATTAGCTAAAATACACAATGCTTTTTTTTTTCAACTGTAGGATTAGAAAGAAAATCATATCTTATCTAAAACAGGAAGCCTCTACGTAGTGACACTGCAACTTAGTATATACAGCCAGCTATTGTCAGTAAAGAGGGCATTTCCCAGTGTAAAACTGTACATAGGAAAAGGACAAAACTTCATCTATGTGTTCCCTGTACAGAAAAACGATAGTGAACTTTCTAGAGCCTTCAACAATGCCAGCCAACTGTGGCACCTGTGTGATAGGCTTGCCACCCCTGGCATAGGTTAGCATGACAGTCCTTTATGTATTCAGTCTGCTTATGTGTGACCAGTTTTTAGAGGCTGCCAATGGCCTATCTTTCAAATAACCTTATTATACCCTAACTAAAGATCTGATTATCTTATTTCAAAATCTACAAATCAGGAATTACTATGAAAATTCAAGTTGCTCAAAGAGGCAACTTGTATACTGAAAATGTAATCATCAATAATCTCATGAAACAGGACATGACTGGTTGGAGACTCACTGCACATGAGTTATGGTAGAGGATGGAAGTATAAAATGTGCTTCGGATAAAAATAAATCTTTGAAAAGAGCCTGGATGTTTTATTTCTCCCGCACCCTTGGTCTGCTTCTTAGTCTCTATGAAGAGAAACTGGAGTAACCTGGAAGGTTTCAGCATACACAAATAAATAAGACAGAAAGCAGTATTCTGTGATACATTAAATAGTGTACAGCTTGAGGGTTTGCACTTTATTTTTATTTCATCATGGCAGAACCAGGGATTAAACTCAGGGCCTTGGGCTTGCCAGAGAAGCACTTTTTCCACTGAGCCATGTTCCCAGCTCTGGGTTTGCACTTTAACCCAGTATCAACAGCAGAGTCAAGCAACCCAACTGAGAGGATCCATTAAAATTAATTTATAGACCACAAGATGTGAGCTCATAGCAAAATAATATTAAGGCAAAAGTGAGTTCTGAGTATGGGTCACATCAACTAATTGCTAAAGCTATCAAATACTGGCATGGGAAGTCTGAAAAATCTTTTATTTTTAAATAATTTTTTCATTAATTTTACAGAGTCTTGTCTTTTTTTATATTCAAGAGGATATTCATTATCCACCAACTTTTCCGATATCACTAGGAAATTAATCACCTGGAAAAATCAAAGCTAATCTTTCCAAGAACAAAACATGCTCTCTGAATCGTTCTTCATAAAAATCTTCCTAAATTGTTTTATAAGTAGCTTTGTCCTCTTAAAACACAGTGAAACTCAGCCTCTGGGAAAAGACTTGGGATTATTAACATCTTGGCAAGTATAATTCTCCCCCTTCACTTGGTGTTGGTAGTAAGTGCTGTATTTCTCTTTCTGCCATAATATTTGCCACTGTGAATTTCCTAGTTCCTTTATGGCAACCTAACATCCAGTCATGAAAGTTGAAAAACTGTTAATTATCACATGAGGGACCTAAGGGGCAAGGTACAAGCTTTTCTATAGCGTTTTATGACTGCTGTTACTGCTTTGAGGGCTACTTTATATTATGTCACATGCAGAACAATATTCTAGAGGGCTAAATTATCAGAGAAATAATATCTCAAATACCATTAGTTTAAAAAAGGCTGATGCTAGAAACGCAAATCTGCACCACAATGAGATACCACATTATAACCATGAGAATGGCTAGAATGAAATTGAAACACTGGAAAATTGAAATCTTCATAAAGTGTGGGTGGCAATATGAAAGGGTATAGTTGGCAAACAATGTGATAATTGCTCAAAATATTAACTAGATTTGCTATATAATCTGGCACTGCCATACCTTAGTATATACCCCAAATAATTGAAGCAAATCCTTGTATAGTAGTTTTCCCTGTATCATTATCCCCACAATAAAAAGGTAAAAATAATCCAAGTGCCCACCAACAAGTGAATCAATATATCAAATGTAGCATGTGTATGTAGTACAACATTTTCTACCATAAAAAATGAAACAGTAACATATGCCACAACATTGATGAACCTTGTAAACATTATGATTAATGAAATAACCCAGTCACAAAAGCCACCTATTGCATAATTGTACTTTTTTGTGAGATGTCTCAAATAGCCAAATCTGCACAGGCAGTAAGTAGATTAGTGATTGCAATGCACTAGGGGAGGAAAGAAAAGGGAAAGGCTATTTAATGGGTTTGGGGTCTCCTTTGCACATGATTAACATGTTCTGGAATTAGACAGCTGTGATGACTGCACAAACTTTTGAATATATTAGAACCCATTTTCTGAATTTACACTTAAAATGGTTTAAGTATCTCAGTTATATCTTAATAAGGCTAAAATACATAAATGTAAAGCAATATGGCAACCTACAGTAAGACTGATGAATGATGGAAGTAGCCACCTCCAGCTTCTTAGGTTCACCTTAGACACAACTCTTCTGAGTGGTTTTAGTTACTGAGCTAAGTTCCAAGGGAAAAATCAGCTTGCATACTGTCACTGGCTTAGTGGTTTATGAAGAATACTGCAAAAGTGTATGTTCTGGAGGTCTGTAAATATATATCCCAACTTAATCGTACATCCAACTTATGTGGGATGCCTAAATATACTTGAAGGAAAAATTGCCAAAAAAATGTTAAAAAGTTGAACATTTGCTCAGTATGTGAACAGCAAGGACTTGAAGAAAGACATTTCTAAAGAGGCCCATCATGTGTAGGAATAGATGATAATTAATAAATTTGAGTTTTGAACTTCTACAAATGAAAAAATTGCAAGCAAGAACTAGTCTCTGACTATGAGTTTTATGTAATGTTAGAAATGGGAGAAGAGGGATTTTATTTCAGGTTTTTAACCTAGAGTGGGCAATTTCTAAAATCAATTCCAGCCAGCATATGCATTCCTTTGGACTGGAACTATTTTGGTGACTGGCACAAAAGGAATGAGGTGCAACAACTAAAAGTTGGGGGGATGGGAAGTCGCTCATGCAGTTCTGCTTGGCTATGTACAAGGAAGACCTTCCAGTTTCTTTCCTGTCCTTACGAAGTCCAATTTTATATGAGGAGCAGTGCAAGCTTTGTCTTCACTATCTGACATGTGAGTAATAGGAAGTGTTTTCCTTTTCCTGATTTATGGTCCTCTAATTCAAAACAGGAAAAGTTGCCATTCTCGGTGCATTTGTACTTTACAGCATTCAGGTTCCACGTGCTTGCTTTACATTGATCTTTGGATCTCTCACAAACACTCACTTTCTCTCTCTCTGTCTCTGCTCACTTCTCTCCCCTAATTCTCTCCCCTCTCTCTTTCTCCCTCCCTCTCTCCTTTGTGTTTGGAGTCAAACTCAGGGCTTTGTGCATACTACCTCAAGAAAATATTCTAAGCACAAGTAACAACTCAATATGCTGCTGAAGGAAGTGAAGCCCACAGATGTTAAATTACTTGAGGTTACAAAGCCTTTAGTTGTTGAGCCATGATGACCATCAGAGGAGATCTTCAGATTCCACACTTCATACAGAAACCCTGCCAGAAAATTATAGAAGCACATTCTCTTTTATCTCTATTGGGAATCATTTCTTTTGGAAGGGGTTAAAACAGGATCTCAATATGCAGCTCAGGCTGGCCTTAAACCCACAGTGATCCTCCTGCCTCAGCTTCCTCTTTGCTGGGAGTAAAGACATGAGCTACCACACCTGGCAGTAATTTTTATGGCATATTTATGGCTCTTTCTCAAAATCACATAACCCTGCATCATTTTCATAAATATCCCTGAGTTGTGCTAAGCCAACATCTGTCCATTACCAATATGTGCCAGACTATGTTCTAGATAGTGAACAAGACTGATAATGATTCTGCTTTTGTTGCACTTCCTAAATTCACTGAAATGGGAGACATGGCCTAAAGCACAAAGTGGAAGATTTAGAGTTTGAGGGGCTGAAAGTAGACAGTAGGTACTGACTTCAACACAAATCTCTAACTCACCATGAATGAACACCAAGTTGAAAGATGTAATACCTATAAACCCACATAGAAGTGAGTCACTGAGGCAAATATCTCTTAATTATTATTGTCCAGAACTCTCTGGGAGAGGAAACTACTATTCTCAACTTATAGATGGGGTAGTGGTTACAGAAGAAAGGTTAAGCAATTTAACGTGCACAGTTTCATGTAGACAATAGGTGATCAAGCCATTGTCCAAACTAAGCAGTCAGACTCCAGAGCCTGTCTTTGCAAAAGCACAGTACTGTTTCTGTCATATGGCTCGGACCACATTCTTCCTCATTTTAGCTGACTGTGCTCCTTAAGTTTACACTGTTCTTAGACTGTAAATTCCTCATGAGTAAACATCATATCTAGCCTAGTTCTATCTTGTCTTTGTCCTTGGAGGTTAAAGTATTACAGAATTCCCCAAGATTCCTGTTTTGAAAAGTATTAAGACTAAATGGTAATTTAACATGAACTCATTTATTGCACAATACTAGAAAGGAATTTTGTGACTAAATGCTTGTTAAGGCTGAAGGTGAGTTTTGGCCACCCTTTCTGGCTTTTAATCCATTGTACTTGAAAAGCTGAGTATTTTCTAACAATTTCAGCCTTCAAGTTGGAATGATAACACCTGAGATTCTTGTACATTCAATCTCCAGTAATGAATATTCTGTTCCTGTTCATCTGATAACAGCCAGATCTTTAAAATATGGAACACCCAAGTGAGTCCTGTCTAGGTCATTAGATAGTCTTTGGAGTGCTTCTACCCAACCATGAGTGTGATGAAACCAAACTGGTTTTGGCTGTGACAAGGGGAGAGATTTCGCTTTGGGCCATAGGAAGAAACACTTCCTAGGTATTGTTCTTTGAAAATATAAAAGTTAATATTTACTTTTAATTCACATTTATTTATAAAAGCTCTATATAACAGATGACATAGGGTAACTACAAATACTTAAAATTACTACAGTCCCTATTATGTGGAATCTTTGTAAAATGAAGATTGGGGCTTCTTTTTTGAATGAAAAAAAGAGAATTCACTTTTTTCACAGAAGTTATATTGCAGGTAAGACAAAATCATAAAGAAATATTTTCTACTTATTTAATGGAAATGGAAACTATTTCCAGAGCTGTTTGCAAAGTCAGATCCAGCAACTATTTTGGCTCTAATTTCCTACACTTACCCTGTTTCCTCCTTTCTTCTACCTTCTCTATAAGTCAGCACAATATCACAGAAATGCAGCTAATATACAGTCCTGAAGATGACCAAGATACTTGGTACCAAAGCCAGTAGGTGAAGATGCATTCCTTTCAGTGTGTCTATCAATACCCTGAATAAAAATGAAAACAATGTTTTCTTTCTTGTCATTTTAAACTGCCCTTAACACCCATATTACCTCCAAATTGATTATAGCCACTTATTTTGGCTTTACAAACACATGATGGGCCTGCCACACCTGTTTGAATTGGCAGGTTGACAGGATTTAAAAGCCTTTGCCAGGTTTCAAATTTGCTTCAGGGTCAACTTTCTTCCATTTTTGGGTTATCATACCACTGCCACACAATCTAGAAAAACATAGGGGAGGTGTTCAGGACTGCATATGGGCACCATGATTTCATTGGCATCCTACAGAAAACCTAAGTATTCTGTTTAAAAAAAACCCATTAAAAATAGCTACTTGCTGATGTGCAGAACTTTTCTATTGAGTTTTTCAAAGTTTGTTGCATTTTTTCACAGTACTCGTGGGATAATAAATTTCATATACTTTTTTCAAACCACAGGTAAGACAAGGTATTCTATTTCATAAAGCAATTAAGTGCCCGCCTTAGTTCAGTCAGATGGTCATACAAGAAAAGGTAGGTGCTAGAATGTCTCTTTTGAACATAGTTATGGTAATGGATACACCTGGTTTTGTCAAAGGAGTTCATTTATTACAGGTTTGTCTATTTTTAGATAATTTACAGAACTTTGAGAACTTTCTGATAAATGCCATTTAAACATTAAACTAATCTAATTTAATGTAAAACCAAATTAAAAACTGGATTCTAAGCATAGTTGTTCTTATATACTACTGGCTGTAGTACTTGCTTATGTGCATGGGACAGAAACCTCTGTATTTTACAATATGTTTGTTCACCAAAACTGTATTTAAACTAGAGAACAGGAATGTCACATATTAAGCAATTCTAATCCTATAATCCTCAAGTATTTGAGACAACTGAAGTAAGAAACGAGTCACAAGATTGATTACATCTACTATATACAAGATGATTTTGCTGACAATTCATCATTCAACAAATATGTAATAAGTACCTAATACAGATAGGGCACTATTGTAGGCACTCAAGAAATGAAGGTAAACAAGACAAAATTTTCATCCTTTGAATCAGACATTCAATTGAGCATGTAGGTTTAGTAGAACACAAAGGGACACAGCCATCATTCGATTAATCTACTGAACAAATATTTATCATCAAGGCAAGTGAGGCCTTAAGATGTTCATGTGGAAAAGTATCATTCAACAAACATTTATTGTTCACTAACTGTGCAGATCTAGGTCACTTCTTTCTCAGAATATGAAGAACTTCAAGAGACTGACCCTGAACCCAGAAGTCTCAAATGTCATTGGTGAGAGACGAACAACATATATAAATTAAAAGCAAAATTCAGCAAGACTAAAACCATATTCAATTAGAATTCTGAAAAGAGAGTGCCACTATGGCTTGGAGTAGGCAAGGGAGTTGACAGGAAGAAAGGGAAGCTGGACTTAAAACAATGACAACTACCTGGGTGGGGCAGAAGGGCAGAGAGCATTCCTGGAAAGAACAAGAGGCAAGGAAATCAGATTTTGTGTTGTGACATATGCAGTGGTGACGATACACAGGTCATCTAGGATAGCAGCTTCACTCTGAGAACAGAAAGAACATGTAGGCCATTTGTGAGGAACCTGAAGGATGGGCTAAGAATATTCATCTGTTACGGAAATAGCCTGTGGTACAGTCTTTGAGCAAAGTAGACTCTTGCCATATATGTGGAATATTAACAAACGATCTATCCTTAGGAGCTTCCAACACAAGACTCTTTGTGCAGTTCATATAGACACCACACCCTGGAAGAGCAAAGGGTGAAGAGGAGTGACTAAAGGTCAGAGCATTGTTCTCTACTTGATAGGCTCTGTGAGGCCATGGTAGGCAGGGGTTCAAGTCCAGGCAGCATAAAATGTAGGTGGAGAAACAGACTGAAAAGTTCAACTTCTTGTTTGCACTTTGCAATGTACTCACTAAGGACATATGACTGCATTTCTGTTTTTTTGTTTGTTTGTTTTGGCAGAACCGGGGATTGAATGAAGGCCTTGCCCTTGCCAGGGAAGCTCTTATTCCACTGAGCCATCTCCCCGGCCCCAGTGACTGCATTTCCAATGTCTCTACTGACTCAAATATTTTCAAAATCTCAATATTAACAAGGAAATTTCCATTTTAAAATGTAGGTGAAATTTCTAGTAGGCTTTTTATCAGTTAGATTTTGCTAAACAACAAGCTTCTACCAGGAGCTAAATTTAGACGGTAACTTTGACGACAATTGCATCTTGTAAATTCTTTTTGTTTTGTTTATCATTTATGTATCTGGTACACAGTCGTATATGCAGCTTGGACTCCTAGTAATCCTCCTGTTTTCAGCCTCCCCAGTGCTGGGATTACAGGTGTGTACGACCATGCCCAAACTCAGTTGCTGGCTCAATGTGCCCCAGAGGGCACTAAACACTGGGCCTCATATATGTGTAGTAGGGTACTCTACCACTTAGTTATACCCCAAGTTCCCAAATATCTCTTCAATCAAATATGTGAGTTATATGAGGATAATTGTCAGATAGGTAAACTGAGGTAGCACCTAGTGATTTAATGACATAAGGTATTCATTGCTATACCTAGGAGCGCAACCTTGTTTGAATTCATCACTGGAATCATAGCCAATAAACTCAGATTTTCAGTGTCAATATTAATCATTCATTCCTTGCTTGGTGCATGTAGGAAAAAAGTCAAAGGACAGAAAAAAAAAAAAAAAAAAAAAAAAAAAAAAAAAAAAAAAAAAAAAAAAAAAAAAAAAAAA
>PVKA01044379.1:0-16211 GCA_004027165.1 Ctenomys sociabilis | reverse complement strand
ATAAACCCAATTAAATCCACTCCCAGACATATAATAATCAAGATCCCAGAAATTCAGCACAGGAATAGTATACTAAAAGCCGCTGAAGAAAAGAAACAGGTCACAGTTAAAGGAAAACCCATCAGAACAATGGCAGATTTCTCTTCACAAACCATCAAGTCAAGAAGAGCATGGAGCAAAGTACTTCAAGTCTTGCAAGAAAACAAATTCCAACCCAGACTGATGTACCCTGCAAAACTCTCTTTCAAGTATAATGGAGAAGTAAAATACTTCCATGACAAAGAACAACTGAAGAATTTCATGAGGACAAAGCCAAGCCTACACAGACTACTAAATGATGTTCTAGAGAGGGAGCAAAATGATCACAACCCATGAACGAGAATGGAAAGAACCCACCAAGTAGGGCAAACAATGAAACACAGGAGAATAAGAGGTATACAATAGTAGTCTTTCAGTTATTCTTTTGTGTACAGCAGCAAAATATTTCCATCAGCGCACTCTACACATGGACTTCTCCTGCACCCTATGGGTCATGATTCCATATGGGTCTACAGGGTGGATTTCAAGGAAATAGCAGTAGCTCAGTCCCACAAGTGACACCTGGCCACCAGTGAGTGTCATGGTCATTATCCATGTCCAGAACACACTAGAACTTTGTGCGATATCCTATCGCTGAACTGTCAGACGTGGTCATTTATTTGTCATTCCAGCACTTATCTTATGTTTTATTCTTAGTATTTCTTTACTATCATGAAAACTTTGTGTTAGTTCAATTGTTTTGAAACTTTAAATTTTAAATTAATTAGTATTTAATTTTCTAAATATTGCTTAATTTTAATTTTTGTTTTAAGATTTATACTATATCTTTGAATTACGATTTATCTAAAAGATATCATATGATATCTTCTCCTAGTATTAGAAACTTTAAAAAGCATATTTCCATTTTCTGTTGACTTTATATTGCTTCTTCCCTGTCCTTTATACACACATACACATGCATGTATATGAAAAAAATACATGTATAATCCGACATAAGATTGGTACTGTTTCATAGAAATCTTCAATGATCTTTTAAATAAAGGTTCATCTAATATATTTTATATAATCCTGCATAACTAGTATTTGAGAGCCCTTTATTGTTCATCCAGGAGCATCCTGCAACTTCTCTTGCCTTTTGAATTATGCTCTTTGTTATTTCCTATATGCTACATCTGGAGGTATTCAAATATTTCAAGTTTGTATAACTAGAAAATATTTTACTTTTAGTTTTCAAAGGTATGTTTGTGAAGTATAAAATCCAAAGAGGATAAATCTTTTCTTTCTTTCAGCCCTTTAATTAGTCTAGTTTCCTACACACTTGGTTCTTTTCTTTCTAATGTGGAATAAGATGCTTCTTTCATAGCTAATATTTTTATGTATGTGCTTTAATCATTTTTTCTTTATAATAAGTTTTGGACAATGTTATTTTGTGTATGTTGGTATGATTTTATTTAAATTTTTTGTGCAAAAGGTTCATTTTTCTTGGAAATGTGGTATAAGTTGAACTAAATTCAGAAATTTTAAATCTTTAAGTACTTATTGCCTACTCTTTCTACTTTGAGAATTCTAGTTATATGAATATAAAAAGAAGAAAGGAGCAATCAATGCTTATAATTTTTGTTTTTACTCTGAATTTTTCCTCTCTTGGATTTCTTATAACTTCTTAGTTATTGTTTTTTTTTTAAAAAAAAAAAACTTATACGTGTATATCTGGTAATCTGAAAAACTAATTTGTACATAGCATCACGCAATACAGCATCATTGTTGGATTCCTATTACTATGTTTAGTGAGATCTTGTATCATGTATAATGCTGTTTTCTTCTATCACTATTTTGTATCCTTTAAAAATAATAATAATAAATATTTTTTAAGAAAATCCTTGCATTCTTGGTATGAATCCCACTTGGTTGTGATTTATAATCTTCTTGATGATTTGCTGCATTCTGTTTGCTGGTATTTCACTGAGGATTTTTCCTGTATGTCATTGGGGAGATTGGCCTGTAGCTCTCTTTTTTGGTTGGGTCCTTCTCTGGCTTTGGTATCAGAATAATACTTGCCCCAGGAATGAGTGTGGGAGAATGGCTTCCTTCAAAGCTCATTGAGGAGTTTGAGTAGAGTTGACTTTAGATCTCTAAATTTCTTGTAGAATTTAGCTGTGAATCCATGAATTGGGCTTTTTGCTGGTATGTTTTTCATTACACTTTCAATTTCATTGATTGATGTTGGGCTATTCAGAATTTTTGAATCTTCTTGATTTAGCTTTGGTAGCTCAAATGTATTTAGAAATCTGTCAGTTTCTTCTGTGTTTTTCATTCTGTAAGAGTAAAGATTTTGTAAATGAGTATTGATGATCTTCTGAATATCTATAGGGTCTATAGTGATGTCACTCATTTCATTCCTTATTGCATGAATTTGAATTTTTTCTTTTCTTTCTTTTGATAATGTTGTTTAGGAGATTATCAATTTTATTTATTCTTTCAAAGAGTCGACTCTTAGACTCATTAATTCTTTGTATACCTTCTGCTCTCATCATTATAATTTCCTGTCTTGTTTTGGGCTTTGGGCTTGAATTGCTCTTTTACTAAGAGCTTCAGATGCAGCTTAAGATTCTTCTTCTTCTTTTCTTTTTTTCTTTTTCTTTTTTGGTGGAACCAGGGATTGAACTCAGAATCTTGCACTTGCCAGGCAAGCACTTATTTGACTGAGCCATCTCCCCAGACCAAGGTTGTTTATTTTGAGCTCATTCTGTTTTCCTGATGTGATAATTTATAGCTCTAAGTTTCCCCCTTATGACAGCTTTTGCTGCATCCCACAGGTTCTGGTAAGCTTTATCTTCATTTTCATTTGATTGTAAATATTGTTTAATTTCTTCTTTAATTTCATCTGCGACCCATTGATTGTTCAGGAGGGTGTTATTTAGTTTGTATGTGCTTACAGAGTTTTTGCCATTTCTTTTGTCAATAATTTCCAGTTTTGTTGCACTATGGCCAGATAATACGCATGGAATAAATTTAAATCCTTCGCATTTATGTAAGTATGTTCTTTGTGCTAGCATATGGTCCATTTTGGAGGATATTCTATGTGCAACTGAGAAAAAGGCATATTCTGATGTTATGGGGTGAAACACTGTACAGGTCTACTAAGTCCATTTCTTTACAAGTTTGGCTCAGTTTTGTTATTTCTTTGCTGGTTTTTTGCATAGTTGATCTATCTGTTTGTGTCAATGGGGTGTTAATGTCCCCCAGTACAATTTTGTTATTGTTCATTTGATTTTTTGTGTCTGTTAAAATTTGTCAGGGCTGGTGATATAGGTTCAGTGGAATAAGCACTTGCTTAGGTGAGCACAGGCGACAGGGTTCAATCTCCGGCACCGCATGCCACACCAGCCCCACCCCCAGGTGCACTGAGCTGGCAATAGAGTCTGGGCATGGTGGTGCATGCCTGTAACCCCTCACTAGGGAGGCAGAAATTAGGAGGATCACTATGAGTCCAAGCTGCATAGTGAGACTCTGCACAGACACACACACACACACACACACACAAACATATACACACACACACACACACACATACACACACACACTGAAAAAACATTTACGTTGTATGGTTGGGTGCTCCTATATTGGATGCATGTGTAGTTACAATTGTTACCTCATCCTCTTACAGTTTTCATCTAACAAGTGTGTAATGATTGTTTTTCTTTTAATCATGCTTGGTTTGAAGTTGAAGTTGTCAGCAACCAGAAAGCTACCCCTGCCTTTTCCTGAGTTCTTATCTCATGGAGTATTGTTTTCCATCCTTCAATATTCAGTCTATTACTTTCTTTTTCAGTTAAGTGTGTTTCTTGTATGCAACATATTGTTGAACTTTGTTTCTTGATCTACTCTGCCAATCTGTTTCTTTTGATTGGTGAATTGAGGGCCTTTACATAGATGTTATAGCTAATACATATTGGCTTATCTTTGTCATGCTGTTTTTCTGCTGTAGGATCCCTACTTTTCCCCTTTGTTTAATTTCTGGCCCTGCTTGGTTGTTCTCTTCTACTGCTGTTGAAGTTGTGGGCATCTTTGTCTCTTCCGAAATATCTGTCAGTGCTCTTTGTAATGTGGGTTTGGTTGTCATGAATTTCTTCAGTTTTTCATTGTCATGGAAGTATCTGATTTTTCCATTAAATTTGATGGCTTTATAGGGCACATCAATCTGGTTTGGAAGTTGTTTTCTTTAAGAACCTACAGATCTCACTCTAAGCTCTTCCTGATTTGATGGCCTGTGTCAAGAAATCTACCAGGATTCTGATGGGCTTTCCATTGTAGGTGATCTGTTTCTTTTCTCTAACAGCTTTTAATATTCTCTTTTTTTTACTCAGTTTCCGGGATCTTGATTATTATGAGTCTAAGTGAAGATTTATTTTGATTTTGGCTAGCTGGAATTCTACAACCCTCATTTAACTGTGTGTCACATTCTTTTCCCATGCTTGGGAAACTTTCTGCTATTGCTTCTGCAAACAAACTTTTTATGTCATTTGTGTAAACTCCAGCAGTTTTGTTGATACTTAGTAGTCTCATATTATTTTTCTTTGCCTCATCTTGCATCTCTTATATTGTTATTTCCTGGTTCCTTATTATTTTTAAGAGGTCTTTCTTTTTTGTTCATTATGTATCATACTATCTTCAAGGTCTGAAATTCTATCTTCTGTTTGATTTAAGCATTTGTGCCAGCTATCAGTGGAATTCTTAACCACCTGGATGTCTGTCTGAATCTGTTTCTTTCACTTTAGCTTTCTGCTATATTTTTCATTCAGTGTTTACATCACTTTCTTATTCCTTCTATTTTCTTAATCTATGTCTTCCTTAGATGTATTGACCAATTCTTTCATGGTTGTTGCCATTTCCTTTTTTACCTGAGAGATTATTTCTGATCTGATTTCCTTCATAGCCTGATGGAGTAGTTTCTTCAGTCCATCTGCTATCATATCAGAAATTTCAGGTGTGTGACTCCCAAGTTCTTCCATCATCGTGTCTCCTGGACTTGTGTTAGGTGGGCTAGAGGTCTGAGATGGCCTTTTGGTCCTTATTTTTGTTACTTTTGAAGCTCCAAGTATCCTTGCTGACAGTGCAGTGATGGTAAGGGGTGGGCTGTGGTGAACAAGGTTCTCAGGAGCGTGAGAGGGCAGGGTAGGCACATCAAGGCCCTGCTGTGTGGCTTCCACCTAACTGAGTGCAGAGGCACAGTTCAAGAAGGATCTAATGATGCTGAATGCAGGCTAGACTTCTGCAAGGCTCTCTCAATGGTGGATTCATGCAGAGTAGGGCTCACCCAGGCTCCCACAGGTCCCCAAAGCAGTCTTCCTGGGCAATAGTGGGTGGACCAGGCTCAGCCAAGCTCCAGCAAGAACAAGCGTGTTGGGATATGGCTTACCAGGTGCCCTTGGCAGTCCTCCAGGTGAAGGCAGGCAACTGAGGCCCAGCTGTACTCCAGCAAGGGAGTGCGAGAGGCCCGCCAGGTCCCCCTAGCAGTCCCCCAGGTGAGAATGGGTGGCCAGGACGCAAAAGAAATTGGGCTATGGTGAGGAGCAGTGGGGCTCGGCCTACGAGGACTCCCCAGAGGCTCTAGGGTGAGGACTAACATCCGACATTCAGGACCTTCTGCTAACCATTCTGAGGAAAGAGGAGAGGAAGGAGGAGGAAGGTAGGGAGGAGAAGAGGAAGCCCAGGAGGGATAAAGAGGAGATGGAGAGCTACAGAGGGAAAAAGAAGGAGAAAGCATTTTGTTTCAAAAAAACATAACTTCTGAATTTCTACTTCATTTAGATAGTATTGTTCCTTCAGTTTCCCTAAACCCAATCCCTGCACTGTGGTTACTTAGGAGAATATCCTCGTTCTTGGAAATGTGCAATGAAGAAAACACGGAGAAGGGTAACAGTGGTGGTCACTTAATCTCTAAAGGTTCTAAAAGGAATGAGAAGAAAAGGAGGGAAGGGGAGAGAGGGCGAGAAACAAGTGGAGAGAAGGAGAAGATGCGTGAGCTCCTCCGACGTTGCCAGCCTCGAGCTCGCTTCAGGGCTTGTTCTAAATTGGGTTCCTGCACTAGCACTATCATCACAGCAGAAGGAGGAAGAGGCGGGACAGAAGGCCCAGAAATCCAGGGCTCCTTGGGACATTTGGAGGGAGCGTGGTCAGCGAGGTCTGGGCAAAATACAGTTGACTTCCCTTTTCTGGTGCTTGACTAAAATAAATATCTGAATACCTTTAAATCATTCCTTAAAGATTTTAAGATTTTTCCATGAAATAAAAGTACCTCATTCAGAAAGCATATTATCCTTAAAGGCTTTTGGATTTTGTGGGTCTTTTTCAACCGAGGTTCGTGCTGCCCCGACTCTGGGCTCTCCCGTGCAGCTCAAGAGTGCCCTGGGCTCAGCCAGCAGAACTCGGGGCCCTCCCACCCCAGTGTCCCGTCGCACCATCTGCCGGCGACCCCAGGGACAAGGCACATCTAACACGGCTTCAGAGTGGATTCTAGAGACGCCCTTTCAGGATGAGTAATTTCAAGCATTGGAATGTTAGCATTCTAACATTAGTACACTTTGTATTAACTGTCTTTTAATCAGAAAAAAAAAAGCTCTCCACATTAGCTTGCCTGGGATACTTATTTAAAAGTCCTGTTTGGTTTTGTGGCTTTTGTTTGCTTCAGGTGTTCTTTAATTAAGTGTCACAGAGGAGAAGCTGATCGTATTGGCCACAGTTTATCTTTCCCTGTCATGCTAAAAATTCTCCTCTTAGCATTTCTTTTCCAATTTGAGATCTTTTAAAATAGGTCACTGTTGACAGATGCTTCACCCTCCGAGCCAAGAGTGCCTTGCGGGCCCTCCGGTCTCTGAAGGACGACGCACTGGGACTCTGGCTCTCAGGCCGAGGGATCTCCTCTCCAGTGGCATTTGAAGGGTGTCCCTCCCCGTCCTGCGGGCCGCGGTGGCTCCTGCTGAGAGGCCCGCTGCCGTCCCACTGCTGGCTTCTCCCTGTGCGAGAGGAGCCGCTGCTCCTCGCTGCACTCGCGGCAGCATCTTCCGCTTCCAAGTTGGGCCCTGACGGTGCTCGCGCGGATGCCCCGGGTCTGTCTTCCTGGAGCCACTCGCCAGCTTCTTAAATGTGTGGGCTACCGCTCTTGCCAAACTGGAGAGGGTTTCAGTTATTATTTCTTGAAACACATTTCCTTGACCTTCTTCTGGGCCTCTGCTGGCAAGGCACGGAGCCCTTGGCTGCGTTCTCCTCCGGTCGCTCATGCCTGGTTCTTCCCTCTGCGCCTCCCTCGCGCTGCTCTCTAGCCCATCCATTGAGTTTCTTATGTTGGTTATTTTATTTTTCAGGACTAAAATTTCCATTTGGTTTTCAAAATTACATTTTTTCCCTGAGATTTTCTATGTCCTTCCCATGTTTATTTTAGTTCTACTTTGTCTACACGGTCACCTTTGGAGCTGCTCACTGAGTTGTTCGCACCGCCCCTGTTCTCAGTCGTTGCCTGAGGGCCCTCACCTTTCCCAGTGTGGCGCTGACATCCACTGATCTTCGCCTGTGTAAGATCTTCCTGGCCCTCGCTTTAATGAGTGATTCCCTTCTGAAGCATGGCCTGCTGGGGCGTGACATTTTGGAACCTGAGTCCTTGTAGAGACCTTCCGACGCAGTTCTAGCAGAGAAAAGAAGGGGCCACTGCTTTCCACAGGTGAAGACGAAGCTCAGCTCCCCACCCAGCCCCCGACGCAGTGCAGAGCCGAGGCCCCACACCACCAGGTGACGAGGTAGCAGCTGCTTCTCCCTACAGGGCAGTGCTAACCCTGAGTGGCCAGAGCCTGGGGTAGAAGGACACGGCCGGCCACACTGAGCAGTGGCTGACACCGAAGGTGGGGAAAGGGAAGCATGAGAACCTCCCATCACCTGGGGGTGCAAGTCCGGGGTCCTGACTCGGAGCTCCCTGACGCCCAAGTAGTGGAGGCAGCCCCAGCACCTTGGGGCCACCTCCAGCAGGCAGGAGTCAGGAGGACGGGAGTCAGTGTTTTCTAAGGTACAGTTGGAGTAAAACTCTTCAACCTTCAGTGTTCTGCCTGGCTTTCCCCTCCTGAGCCTTTGTCAAAAAGACGGCAGCTGCTCAGCACATCTGGAATCCTGCTGGCCTCCCCGGTTGCCAGCTTTGCTGGCCTCAGTCCAGGATATATGAGGAGAAAGGGAACATGGAACTTAGCTCCGCTGCAGTCCTGGGTCCCATGGCCCTCGGCAGTCTGACTCTGCACTGGCTGTGTGCTGCCCAGGGCTCTACTTGTGCCTAGCGGGAAGCACAGGTGCAGCATGTCTTCCCCCAGGCAGACACCACAGCAGGTGAGGCTGTTTGCTAACACTGAGTAAACAAGACCTCTCCAGAGTGGCAAAGCCACGTAACTTCCGTGTGTCTTACCCTACTTCTAAATGCTGCCCACACACAGACTGGAGCCTTCCAGAAGGCCAGCTCAGCATGCTCAATGATTAAGGAGACTGAAACGCAGCCTTGCATGGGAAACGGCAAGCTGCAGCCCCGGCTAAGGGAGCTCACTGGGCACCACAAGCACACTGGCAAGATTTGTTAAAACCATGAATGTACATTCAGTTCTGTAAAAGTGATATATTAACAGACCCCCACAAGACATATAGCAAGCCATGGACGCACAGAAGTAACAGAGCAAAGCCGCTCAGAGTGAACGGTGGTAACAAGTCTTTTTTTTTTTAATTTGTGCCTTTCTGTATATTTAAAGTATTTAAATTACGTCCATGATCAGAAATACGTATTTTAAATCTACAGCGCCATTCCTCACACAAGTCAAATGGCTGGATGACGTGGAACTGTCAGCAGGAAATCAAATCATTTCTTCATCCTTAGAGGAATATTCATGTACAACAACTTCAGGTCCTACTCTGGTAGAATTCTTCACAAAATTTAGAAAGTAACATGATCAGACACAAAATTTAAATAGAAGAAGCCAACAACCTCCTTGTTTTTAATAGCAATTGTATTTTTAACATAATGAAAAAAATCTGAGTCGGATTATCAACAAAAGTCATAAAATTCTCAAGGACAAAAATAATGAGGAACACATACATGACCGAGAGAGAGGAGGAAGATGCAGGAGCACTAAGAAGCGGTCGCAGGGGCTGTCGGCCGGCGGGGACCGGCTGCATGCTGCGGATGTGAGCGCTGTCTGCTCAGTGCCCTAATTTTCCCCATATTAATTGATAAAGTCTACGTAATCCTAATTTAAAAATCCAGCTTTTTATATCATGAAGACACGGCCAGAGCGGCAGCTTTCCCATGCGCGTGGGAGCCGAGTGCTGGCATTTCCATACACAGCAGGCTATAAATAGGAAAACGGGGGTTTAGTACTTAGTAAAAGTGGCACGTCACATCAGAAGGGGCCGCGTTGTGGGGCAGACAGTATTGAGACAAACGCAAAATAATTTAAAAGAAACAGGGTGTTACAGCCACTCACACCAAACTCGTCATGATTTAGGACCTTTGCATCAAAATTTTTTGCGTTTTTATAAAAACCATAAAGTGTAGCTTTACATTCTTGATATGAAAAAGCCATTTTAAGAAGATTTACTTATTTATTTGGTACAGGGCCTTCCTACACAGCTCGGACTTGTAGTGATCCTCCTGTCTCAACCTCCCAGCACTGGAATTACAGGCATGTGATACTACACCTGGCTTTGGTTGGTGACTGGCGTAGCACACACAGTGTTCTGGGGCCTGCGTGGCAGGGGGTACCGGGGATCAAACCTGGGCCCTTGTGCTTACCAGGCAGGCACTTAGAGTACCAACATATCTATCTCCCTGGCCCAAGAAAAACTTTTAAATAATTACTTTAAATTCAGTAGCTATAAAGGCAATGATCCTACCTTCATTCCACAAGTATTTCAGTTTTTCATTATAAGACCACATAAGCAAAGCTGCATTACAAAAGGTTAGGAAAACCTATGCTGCGCATGAAATAAACAAGATTCGACATCCATAAAGTAGGAGTACCCCCCACACTTAGAAAATAAGTAAACAGCCCAACCGGAAAACCAACAAAACACAGAAGTCATAAAGAAAGAAGGCCACGTGGCCAATTTTGTAACAATAAGTTGATTGCATCATTGATACTAAGAACTACTGAAGAGAACGAGATGCTGCTTCGCACCTACGAGCCTGGCTGACCAGGCCTGGTGGCCGCTGCTGGTGGGACACTCTGAGGCGGACATTCCCAGCCCATGGCCGCAGTACGGGCGGCTACAAATGGTTTATAGAGAATGTGACTTCCCAGGGCTTGCGTCGGAGCCTCCACTCTGTCCCGCAAGCAGCCCAGCTGTCGAGGGCGTGCCCGCAAGGTCAGCCACTGAGCACTTTCTTGGCTGGTGATGGGTGGAGAAGCCGCTGGCGATCCGCACCCTGCTACAGTGGTGGAAATTCAGCTGTCTGCCGTGTCTCGATGCCCCTGCAGGCGCCTGCAGCCAAGTGGGGGACTTTCTCAGAGGTGGGTGCAATGGCCCTGAGCTATGCCATGCTGGCTGCAGCCAGCTGGTGGGGGACAGAACACACTACAAACTGCGAGCCAAACAAACCTTTCTCCTTTTACTTCCGGTATCAAGTATTTTGTCACAGCAACAAGAAGAGTGACTAAGGCAGTGGCTGGATAAAACAGGACGCCTTTCAAAATGAGGCGTGGCTGCTGCAACATCAGAAAGATC
The DNA here is from genome assembly GCA_004027165.1 of Ctenomys sociabilis. Lineage (NCBI taxonomy): Eukaryota > Metazoa > Chordata > Mammalia > Rodentia > Ctenomyidae > Ctenomys > Ctenomys sociabilis. Next base: position 5,423 of record PVKA01044379.1, on the reverse strand, counting down.
TTCACATTCTGCTGTTTACAGGATCACATCTAGGTCAGAGCCCTATCACAAAGAATCTACACACCCAAAAGACCCACGGCCTCGGAGCCATGCCGCCCTTCCCTGCACTGCAAGTCCAGGCCCCTCCAGCTCTCCCTCCCAGGTGTCTCCGAGGGACTGCAGGACAGCGCATCTGAGTCTGTGGGTCCTTCCGCCTTGGTCCACGCCCACAACCAGCACTCTTGCTGTGCATCCAGCCTCTCCCGAAGGACTCTTCCCAGAAGGCATAGCCAGGACTCCAGCTGCTGTTGTGGGCCTACACTGCTCCCCTCCCAGGACCTGAGCCCTGTCTATCCCCAGATTCAACTGCAACCAGCAGGCTAACAAAACTACTCTCTAGGCTGCGGATCAACTAAGGCAATGTGAGGCAGGAAAGAGTCACTAATATTGGCACTGAGGGCTGCGGAGGTAGCAGCCCTGCCAGACGACCACAAGGACTGGAGTTCGATCCCTGGTACACACACTGTGCCAGCCCCAAAACTAGGTGCAGTGGTACATGCCTGTAACCCCCTGCACTGCGGAGGCTGAGAGAGGAGGATCATTGAGTCTGAGCTGTGTGCCAAATAAATAAATAATAATTTTAAAATAGTGACACTGACCACTTAGGTAGCATAATGTTCAAGTGTAAGAGATAGGTAGCGGACAGATGATAGATAGATAGATAGATAGATAGATAGATAGATAGATAGATAGATAGATGATAGGTAGATATAGATGATAGACAGGTAGAAATAGGTGACAGAAAGATGACCGATGACAAGAGATATTAGAGGAGACTACACAGATAGATACAGGTGATAGATTAGATAGATGGATCGATAACAGATAAAACATAAATAGAGCTATAGATAGACTAGACAGAGACTGACAGGCATATCTGGCTTGATCTTGAATGCCCCGAAACCCATCTGCTAAAGGTGTGGCCTCCTGCCTCTTGACAGTGGCAGAACCTTTAGGTGGTGGGGCCGAGTGGAGGATGGCTGGGTGAGTGAGGGCCCCTGCAGGGGACACTGGGCCCCAGCCTTTGTCCCTCTTGTCTTGCTTCCTGGCCACCATCTGTGGAGCAGCTCTGTCCCACACACACTTTTGCCATGCTGTTCTGACACAAGTCTAAAGTCACGGGTCCAAAAGACCAGAAACTCAAAGCCTCTGATGTTTGTGAAAACAACCTTTCTTGTTTATATGCTGGTTATCTCTGGAAATCTGTCCCAGTGACAGAAAGCTGGCTGACAAATCCCTGTGCGTGCGTGGGCATGTACTTGCATGCAGCGACTCCAGACAGAATCACCTCATCATCAGAACTGCCGCGCTGGGTACAGCCCTCAGCTTCTCACAACACACAACAGTGGAAACTGAGGCACAGAGCCAGGACGTTCCTGCCCATGGTCACTCAGCTGCAAGCCTTCTGCCCCCCTCAGCAGCTTCCTGCCCAGCCATCTCGGCTCCTTATTCTTTGAGCCCCAGAAAATCGCCAACACCGCCTTTCCCACCCCCTAAGCCAGCCCTGCTGGTGCTGCCTCTCAGCCCCTGGGCCCTGGGGTAGAAAGAAGCCCTGCATTCCTACAAGGGCAATGGGGCAGCACCGCTCCTTACTTCCCTAACTCCAGCTCCAAGGCAGATGTACCAGGGCCAAGGGAGGAAGGCGTCCCCCACCCAGCCCGCTGCCTCCTGGCACGCGGCAAGGCACGCTGTCAGAGATGCTGAAGGAGAGGGGCCTGGCTTGTGGTCACCAAACTTTCCAGAACACAGAGTCCAGAGCACACACCGCACTGATAAGGGGATGTGCAAACCTGGCAACAATGCCCATTTCACAGGAAACCTAGTCATGCATGGACTGCAGTCACCTGGGGGCTGGCTGTGCAGAAAGGAAATTTTCACTCTTTACTATACATGCCTGAATTACTTTCATTTAAAATTCATTTAATTCAGCCTTACTTAAATTTAGATAAATTACTTGAAATTTTTAGTTTTAAGAAATGTGCAGAAATACAAACCTCTCAGTGTACCTGTATTGCACAGTACCCACAGGCAATAAATCGAGGGCCTAGAATCTGGCTATAGCACAGCACATAATCAATTCTTTCTTAATTTAATTTTTTTCTCACTAAATTTGGCTGGGCTATCACTATAATACAGATCTGGCCTTGAGACATAGGCTGTAATACTGCCTTGTACTTGCAAAGGACCTGGCTCTGAATTGGCAGTAATGACACGCTCAATTCCCGGGCGGAGCTTCCCTCACAGCCGCTGCTGCCCCGGATGTCGTGCTGGGTGCCAGGGGAGCCAGATCCTTGCCTCCAACCATGGGGGTTCCGTGAGGGGGGGGGTCCGGCCTGCGCTGGGGTCCGCCCAGAGGCCGGAGCTCCAAACAGACGCTGCCAACCCCAAAAGGCCCGGAGATCGCAGCATGAATTCTGGGCCGGGCCTGCTCATTTAACGGCTTCTATGCAGAGGATGTTTTCATTTTTGATTTTAAGTCCCAGAAATTTGATTTTCTTGGATTAAAAGATATGAATGTGGGTGGGCTCCTTCCCACAGCCTCTCCCTCCCTGTCCACGCACGCAAGCAGGCAGGCAGGCAGGCAGGCACCACGCACGCACGCACACACACAGGCAAAGGGAGTCTCCGTGCGGCTCCCTTTCTCCCAAGCACCTCGCATGTGCTAGGGCTTTCCCTCCTGCCCTGGCCGCTTGGGGGGTGGGGTGCTGAAGAACCTTGTCACGCTGGCTTTCCCGGTGAACTTGCCTGTGCCCGACGGAGGCGGAGCTCCGGACCTTGCCTCTGAGGACGGCTTGCTTCGTTTCCGGGGAGCTCTGATCCTCTCTCTGAGCATCACTTCCTGGCGCCGGAGGGGCGGATGGTGCAGTGCTCAGCCTCGTGAGAAGCTTGTCGCGCTGGTTCCCGCTGGGAGCTCAGCTCTCGTCCTCTGGAGGGCTCAGGCCTCACGGCTGCGGAGGGTGCTGGGGCACCTTCGCTCTGTGCTTCCTGGCTCCAGGCCAGATCCCACAGCCGCTCGCACCGATCCTCTGCCCCTTTGCCCCTTCGGCACCAGCTCTCCAGCGTCTGCCACTGGCCCTTGGGCCTTCCCAGTGCAGATCCAGGAGGCAGGCCTGCTTGAGACTGTTGTGGGCTCTAGGCGGCCAGGAGGTGTTGCTGTGAGCCCTCAGTCTCCAGCTGGACTCGCGCAGACTCCTAGGACCCAGGCCCTCCGCTGCGTCCCTTGGTCTTTATGTGACAGTCAGCCTGCACTCTTGGTATGATTCTTTGGGTGTTCCGTTATAGAATGTGTCCTACATTGTACTGTTCCCCTTGGAAAGCCCCCAACTAGGACACCCGCTAAAGCCACCCCCAGGAGGCCCCTCAAGTGCTTGACCTGGAAACAAAGCGTGAGGCTACCAGGGACAGCCCAAGTAGAAAACCAAGAGTCGTTATTTCATACCTGTCGTGTGCATGTGCACCCCTCCACCTCAGCTGTGACCTTCAGGAAGGAAATCAGTGATGGCAACTGTTAGTGAGCCAGCTGCACGGAGAGCCACAGGCCTAGCAGAAGCTGGAGAAGGTCCGCCCTTGGGCATGGAAGCTTCCAGAGCCAAGGACTGCTGGACATGATGCCGCCCCATGTACCCCGGCCCAACCCCCACGTGGCAGAGACTGCATTTAGGGACACGCACCACATAGCCTTCTCTCCGATGGGACGAGCCTTGCCGAGACCCACGGCACAAAGGGACACCCAGGAGGTCTTCCAAAGCCGTCTCTGGGTGGTGCCAGCTGTCCTGGCCCCCACAGGGCGAGTGCTACCTGCAGAGCGGCGGGTGCTGTCGCACCTCCTCCACAGCCGTCCAGGAGCCAGCAGGACCCTGGCTGCCTGAGCTCGTGTGGCCCTCCAGCTTTGCAGAGCACAGAGCAGACCAACCATGTCACACCTGTCTACCTCCTTGGCCCAGCCACCTCTGCCTTCGGGCATCAGCTGCGTGGACAGCCCCTGCGGGTACGTGCTGGGCCTCTCGGAGCAAAGGAAGGACAGCTGCAGAGCAGGTACGCAGCAGCCCTACAGGTCCTGTGTTTGTGCCCTAGTGTTTTATTGCTTTGGTTTTTTGACACAGGGTCTCACCATGCAGTCCAGGCTGGCCTCAAACTCAGCACGTAACCCAGGCTGGCCTTCATCTCTCAGAGATCCTCCTGCCTCAGCCTTCTAAGTGCTGGGATTGCAGCTGTGAGGCACCATTTACGTGCAACAAACAGCCTCACCCTCAGAAGCGGCTAAACAGAGATTCAGAAGCTGAGCGACAGAGGAATCCTGCTGGCCCAGGCCGCCCGCAGAGCACCTCAGACTTTTCCTTTCCCCTTGTGCTCGGCTGTGCTTGTGCCGGGCAGCTTGGGGCAGGGAGGCGTGCGGCACGGGCTCTCTGTCACTGCCTCGTTTCCCAGAAGCTGGCCCAGCCCTCCCGGCCACAGCAGAGAGACCCAGGAGCAGGGACCCTTGTCGTAGCAAGAGCGGCTGTGTTTCCACGACACTATTTTCAACACGGCTGTGCCTGGGGGAAAAGAAGAATTCTAGATTGTTTGTCTTCAGCCTGAAAATAGTCACCTCTAGACAGGCCTGCTCGTGAGAGCTAGAAATAAACTGGAAAAATAGCCATGGCCGCCGGCCTCAGAGGAGCGGAGCGCGGACGTGCGCCACGTGACTGGAGCGACTTCCAGGACGCCGGCTTCTGCCTTCACCACGGGGGCGCCCACTTCCTGCGGCAGCCGAGGGGCGCAGGACCCTCCACGGCGAAGTGCGGCTGCCCTGCAGGCACAGGCCTCAGCTCGCGCAGCCGGAAGCTGAAGCTGCCCCTGTGGGTGCAAGGCAGGTTCCCATGCACACGGGCAAGCAAGGCTCGTGCTCCGCTGGGCCCATCTCCCCTGAGCTCCTGCCCTGGCGGCTGATGAAGGAACGCCCCACAGCAGCATTTTAGAAAACAAATTCCTTCCCAGGGTGCCCAGATTGCTTGTATGTGCCCAAGACTCCTTGCCCACACCCCGCCTCATGTCCCCACTGCATTGCTTTGTGTGTTAATGCTACATTAGCTCTCCACAGAGCTTAATACTACACTGAAGTATTTCATTTATCTACTAGTTTATAATTTTTTTCTACCACTGAAATGCAAGCACCTAAGCAGGAAGTTTGCTGAGTTCATGACTGTCTGTAGAGCTTAGGATAGCTCCAGAAGATAGCAGCTGTTCAGTAAATGTGAACATATAGCAGAGAGGGAAAGAAGGGAGGGAGGAACGGAGGGAAGGAGGAAGGGAGGGAGGGAGGTGGAGAAGGGAAAGGAAAGGAGAGATGGGGAGAAAGAGATGGAGGGAGGGAGGGAGACAGAGAGATGGGGAAGGGAGAGGGA
>PVKA01044378.1:0-16212 GCA_004027165.1 Ctenomys sociabilis | reverse complement strand
AAAAAAAAAAAAAACCCTACATTTTGATGATGATGACGACGACGATGATTTGAGACAGCGTGTTACTTTGTACTTTATGCTGGTCTTGAACTCACTATGTAGCTCTAGCTGGCCTCAAACTTGGCGAGATATTTCTGCCTTAGCCTCCTGAGTAGTGGATTACAGACCTGCGCCACACACCTGGCTAAGAGTTACAGTTTCAGAAAGAAAGGTAAAGGGGCTGGGGAGATAGAATAAGCGCTTCTCTGGCAAGCGCAAGGGCCTGAGTTTGATTCCCGGTTCTGCCAAAATAAATAAAGTTTAAAAAAGAAAGAAAGGTAAAGGAGGAAGGGAAAAATGCGAGCTGCTGACCCACAGTGCCCGAGTTTCCTTCCCAACTTCCGGGCTGGCTCCCTGTGCGTGCTACAGAAGGGTGCTGCTAGCCTCAGCCAGTGTGGAGTTTCCAGAACAGAGAAATAAACCCAGACCCGCCTTTGTACATCTATTGGTCAGCAGCGATGAAACCCCAAACACGGCCTTCCAGGGGCCCTCAGAGGTCAGACAGCAAGTGGTGCATGGTCCTGAAGTCTAGGGGGGCCTGGGGCTTGAGCCCCTCAGGGGGCAGCTCTGGCCTGGGCTCCCCAGACGACAGCTGAGGGTGAGACCTGCTGCCCCGACTCCCAGCTGCGCAGGGCCGCAGGCAGCTGCTGTGCACGCAAATCCCCCAGGTAGGGCTGGTGGCCCAGCTGCCGCAGGGAACAGGTTGGCCCGCCCGCCGTGGGCTTTCTGCAGAGTCGCCAGCAGCCCATCTGTTCTTGCTTCTCACTCACCCAGAAATCCCAGTGCTCCCCCCATCTTCCCGGGGATTCTATTTCTGCCTCCCGAACCTTCCAGAAGGGGCTTCTGGCTCAGAAGCGACTCCCCGCCTGTTCATTCATCTGCCCTTCTGCCGGATCACACAGGGTGGGCCACGCGCATGTGCAAAAGAGCTCAGAGCCAGGCCAAGTGATGGCAGAGGCCCGGGCAGGGCCAAGGCGACATCGGGGCCTATGAATTATCTGTAACTTGAGGAGGAAGTTACACACACAGAAAGCGGGAAGAGTGAGCAAACCTCTGGGCCCGCACAGGAGCGAGAAGGTTGGTATTTCACCATGATTTCATGACACGCATGTGTACCATATAGACATACATGAAGAAAAACACACACCCATTCTCACGCACATGTAGATATAGAAAAACAGAAATGCACACACATACATGCTTGCATACAGATATAGAAATACACACATTTACATCCCGGCAGAGAGACACGGAGGCATATATGTATCCATATTCACACACGTGTAGACATATACACATGACTCTGTGAGACCCAGTGCTGGACATGTAGCCCAGTGCAAAGGCCTGGGCTTGAGCCCCAGTGAGACCTTCCTTGTTTCTTAGGAAGCTAAGGCAGGGGAATCACTGCCAGTTTGAGGCCAGCCTGTGCCACAGAGTTGAGTTCGGAGCCATCCTGAATTGTATAGGGAAACCCTATCTCACAAAGACAAAACAAAGACATTGTGGTTTTTTTGTTTTTGGTTGCCCTCCCCCTGTATTTAGGACAGGGTCCACAGGGTCTCATTACATAGATCAGACTCATAGTGATTGTCCTGTTTTCATCCTCCCAAGTGCTGGGATTAGGCCAGCACCACCACGCCCAGTCTCAATTGCTGTCTCAGCATTCCCTGAAGGCAGGGCCAGCGCAGCAGGCTGGGAACTGAATCCTGACCACTGCTCTCTGCCTAAGCAAGGGCCAGGGACATAGCTCAGTAGAATAAGCGCTTGCCTGGCAAGTGCAAGGGCCTGAGCTCTCTGCCTAAGCGAGTGCTTTAGTCTGCTGAGCTATCAGGCTAGCCCTGACATTCCTTTTTAACAACCTATGTATTTACTGAATGTTTGGATCTGCAACTAAGCATGAGATCACCGATGACTTGGGAGCCATCATTGTTTGTTTTGTACAGTTCTGTATACCTTGTTTATAGAGTTTCAAAGTCTTTTTATACAGTATAGTTTATTTTTTTGAGACAAGGTATAGCTTGTCTCTCTCACTGTATAGCTTGGGCTGGCCTCAAATGGAGGGCAGTCCTCCTGCCTCAGCCTCCTAAGTGCTGGGATTACAGGTGTGCATCACCATGCCTGGCTTCCACCTTGTTTATATAGTACTGTATTGTTTTTTTAAGTTTTTTTTAGTGGAACCGGGGATTGAACTCAGACCTTTGTGCTTGCCAGGGAAGCACTTATTCCACTGAGCCATCTCCCCAGCCCTATACAGTATTGTATTTTTGATGATTGCAGTGTATGTATAGTGCTGTAGCTTTACATTCTGTTATATATGACAGTAGTGCGTGATTTATACAAATAAAAGTAAAGTCCTCAGGTTGGAGTTTCCTTTGACAATGTCCTTGTTCTGAGTATTGTAATGTACATACTATATATAAAACTCGTGGAGGGCCAGAGAGATAGCTCAGTGGCATAAGTACCTGTATGGCAAGTGCAAGGTCCTGAGTTCAATCCCTGATACCCCCCAAAAATGAACCTCATGGAGCATCCAATTCAATTAATGACCAAATCATAGCACCAGAACTTAGTGGCTAAATGAGGAACACCAAAATAAAATGTCAACCAGGGGTGGTAGCATATACCTGTAATCCTTGCAGTAGGGAGGCTGAGACACGAGGATTACCATAAGTTTGAGGCCAGCCTGGACTGCATAGTGAGTTCAAGGCCAGCCTGAACTGCATAGCAAGACTCTGTCTCAAGAAGCCAAGAATTGGGGCTGGGGAGATGGCTCAGTAGAATAAGCACTTGCCTGACAAGCGCAAGGGCCTGAGTTCAGTCCCGGGTTCTGAAAAAAATAAAATAAGCCAAAAATAAACAAATAAATAAATAATGAAAAATAAAAATGAACAACAAGGGCAAAGGGTGCCACTCAGTGTGAAGTATCCCCAGTATGCAAAAATTAAAAAGAATGAATGAATACATACATATATTCATGCACACACATGCATGTGCAGCGAGATACAGAAATACAGAGACAGATGTAGAACTAGACGCACACATGTCCACAGATAGACATGAAAAAACATGCGTGCCTATATACACCACACCCAGTAGTTATGGAAGACACACAGGTGGACACCTAGGGGTGTTTGTGTGTGTGTATTTGTGCACATGTAGAGCCAAGGACTCACTGCAGAAAAGACACACCCAGTGTCAGGTCCCTGCTCTGGCCTCCATCTTCTAGTGAAAGCACCAGATGGTGTTGGTGACATCATTCTAGGGCTCCGGGAGAGGAAAGCCCAAGATGAAGCTGCACAGTCCTGCGTCAGAAAGTAACTGCAGGGAGCGGTGGCACTGCACACCTGTAATTCTGGCTCTCTGCAAAGCTGAGGCAGGAGGATTACAGCGTCAGGCTCTGCTTGTGCATTTATTATTATTATTTTATGTATTTAGGACGGGGTCTACAAGGTCTCACTACATAGATCGGACTCGGAGTGATTCTTCTGTTTTCAGCCTCCCAAGCGCTGGGATTACATGGGCGCACCACCATGCCCAGTCTCAATTGCCAGTCTCTGCACGACCTGGGGGCAGGGTCAGCACAGCACAGCAGGGATCGAACCCAGCTGCTGCACTTTCCTAAGCAGATGCTTTAGTCTGACAAGCTATCCGGCCGGCCCTCCGCTTGTGCACTTAACAACTTCACAAGACCCTGTCTCACAATAAAGGGTGGTACTGGTTGTGTAACTATGTGTGAAGGTCCTGACTGAAGAAAAGAGAGAAGAAAAGGGAGCTTGCCAGCAGTATACTCCTCCCGGCTAAATTGAGATCGTTTAAGCACCAAGGAAGTAGTGGTAGTGGCAGATTTGCAGGCGCGGAATGAGAGGCCCCCCATGTGCACCGATGTAAATACACACGAGTGCCAGGAAGCTCTCCCGTCTCGCAGCTCCAAGAGGTAAATATAGAAAGAGTGAGGAATTTGAAAGCAGTGGGTGAAGAGTGCCGAGCAAGGTGGGAATTTACACAGCTTGCAGAGACTCTTGTGTCTGGGGGAAAGGTGGCAACCCTAGCCAGCCAGACCAGCTGCAGGCGCAGTGCACCCACCTCAGCAGCCACTGGAAGTAGATATCGAGACCTTGTCTCGCTGGGGAGATGGCTCAATAGAATAAGAGCTTCCCTGGCAAGCGCAAGGGCCTGAGTTCAATCCCCAGTTCCACAAAAAAAAAAAAAAAGAAAGGAAAGAGACCTTGTCTCAATAGGAAAATAAATGAATAAATAAATAAATGGTTGGCAGTGTAGCTCAGTGTAAGGCCCTCAGTTCCATCCCCAGTGCAACAGATGTGATAAGTGTGTGCTTTGGAACTTTTTTCTTTATTTTCCTTTTCTTCCCTCCCCCTTTGGTCATAAATAACGTTACTGTTAAATCCAAATATTGGTTGTTTTTTTTTTTCTGTATATTGCTTACTAGCCAGATAACTAACATGGTGTTAATACTAATTTCCTGATTTTTTTTAAGACAGTATCACCCTGTATTGTGCAGGCTGGCTTCAACCTGCCTCAGCCTGCTTCAGAGTTACAGGGGTGCAGCACTATTATGGTTTATGTCTAGTTGTCCCCCCAGAGCCTCACGTAGTCACTGGGGCAGATTAATTCATGATTCAATGCTGGGATTATGGGTGTCAGTGCTCCGCCCACCGATAGCCTATAATGCAATATAAGGAAGAGAGAGGGGCTTGCTCAGCACTGCTCCTCCAGTTTTCTTTCTCTTTAACACAGGGTCTACAGATCTACAAGGTCTCACGATGTACATCGGACTCATAGTGATCCTCCTGTGTTCAGCCTCCCAAGCACTGGGATTACAGGCACGTGCCAACACACCCGGTCTCAATCCTGGTGTCAGCATTGTCACCATTGGTGGAGGCAGGGCCAGCACTGCATGCCTGGGATTGAACTCCGGCCACTGCTCTCTGCCTAAGCAGGTGCTTTAGTCCACTGAGCTACGTGGCTGGCCCTTTACTCCTTCATTCTGCTCTTGCTGTTTTGCTCTTTTCCACCACCGTGACCTGCTGCCCTCTGCCATGTGCCACTCTGCCTTGGAGCCAGCCAACTATGGACTGAAATCTCCACTACCTGTGAACCTTTCCTTTCTTGATTTTGGGTGTTGGGTATTTTGTCCCAAGAGAAAGCTGCGACAAACACCACCAGCAGCTCACTGTCTGGCTTAGCCCAGAGTACTTGCGGCTGCCCCTCGGCCTGCATGTAGAATCTCAGTGGGTGGTGTGTGTGTCCCAAGTCTCCCTGTGCTACAGAGCCTTCCCTGGGTGGGATGCACAGCCTCTGGGTGGCCCTCAGCCCGGGCCACACTCTGCCCCAGGTGCCGCCATTTCTGAGGTGTTATTTTCCTGCACACCTGCATGCCTTTGGGGTGCAGGCTATGCCTTGCCTGTGTCTCTCTTACAGGAAACAGTAAAGATTGAGTGGTGTTAGCTAGAAGTATGGGATTTTCAGCTTTGCATTTTTCCTTTGAGGTACGCATTAACAACAGACAAGCATAGCCCAGTTACAACTGACTTTATGATGTCACTGTTTTCTCCTCAGTTAAAAATGGATTATCTTGCCAGACCTGGTGGACGCAACTATAATCCTAGCACTTGGGAGACTGAGGCAGGAGGATCACCCCTAGTTTCAGGCCAGTCTGAGCTACATAGTGAGACATTGTCTCAAAAAACAAATGAAGGGTCGGCCAAATAGTTCAGCAGATTAAAGCTCCTGCAAGCAGTCACAGGGGCAGGAGTTTGGATCCCAGGGCTATTGAGACTGGGTGTGGTGGCGTGCACCTGTAATTACAGCTCTTGGGAGGCTGAATACAGGAATATCTCTATGAGTCCAAAATCTGGTAGTGAGACCCTGAACACCCTGCAGACCCTTCTCTAAAACAGAGCAAAAAAAAAAAAAAAAGAACAAATGTGTTCTTGGTAGTATTATGATGATGATGATTTATTGGTACACAGCTTGAAATTGCAGTGATCCTCCTGTTTCAGCTTCCTTAGCACTGGGATTACAGGTGTGTGCCACTATGCCTGGTCTCAGGGCCAGCACAGTGCACCTGGGGTTCCAGGCCAGGACAGCGAGCAGTCCCAGGCATTGAACTTGGCTGAGCTTGCCAGGCAGGTGCCCAGACCACCTGAGCTATATTCCTCAGCCCCAAAAGTGTTCTTCTAAAGAGTTTTCTTGTAGGAAATTTGGAAAGTTCAGAAGAAGAAAACATAAGAAAATACAAATGACTCAGAGTTCCACAAACTTCACTGGAGATATCACGGAATCTTTCCTATGCAAAAATTTATCCTTCACTGGTCCTGACCCATTTCCATTATTTCAAACCCCCCCCCTTTTATTTGGCAGAACCAGGGATTGAACTCAAGCCCTTGAGCTTGCCAAGGAAGTGCTTATTCCACTGAGCCATCTCCCCCTCCCCAGCCCTTGCAAAAATTTAAATGCAGATTTACATACCCCTGTGCCTATACACAGATACTTGCATTACAAATCCTATTATGCAAATATTGCATGGCACTAAGTGTTCTGCTTGTTCGTGCAGGAAGCTCAGTATCTAGAGTACGAGGGAAATGCTCTGCTCCTGAGCCACGGCCCATTTGCTCCCTTTTTTTTTGAGATGGGAGTCTCAGGGTCTTGCTGTGTTGCCCAGGTGGGTCTCAAACTTGAGATCCTCCTGCCTCTCCCTCCTGAATAATAATTTTTGGTTTTAAAAACAGAAATAGGTTTACCTGTCCATCTGAGCGGCTTGTTTCGAGGAGTTAGCTTGCACTGTTGTCAGTGTGGCATGTCTGAGACCTGTACAGCAGGCTGCAAGCTGAAGATCAGGCTGCAGCTGACAGTAGAGCTGGATCTGAAGGCTGTCTGAGACCAGAAGCCTCAGCTAAGAGACCTTAGTTTTTTTTTTTTTTTTTTTTTTTGTCTTTTTGAGACAGGGTCTCACTATGCAGTTCAGGCGGGCCTTAAGCTCACTTTGTAGCTCAGGCTGGTCTCGAACTCACAACAATCCTCCTGCCTCAGCCTCCCAAGTGCTGGGATTACAGGCATGCACCACCATGCCCGGCTTGAGACCTTAGTCTTTGAACACGTCCAACTGATTGGGCGAGGCCCACCCAGACCATGGAGAATCATCTATTTTACTGAGAATCTACTGTTAGATGGAGGGTGCTCACATCTGCAGTCTGAGCACTTAGGAGGCTGAGGCAGGAGGATCACAGTGAGTTTGAGCCAGCCTGGGCTACATGAGGCAGTTCAAGGCCAGCCTGCACTATGTAGTGAGACCCTGTCTCAAATAAAGCAAAACAAAGTAAGGATCTACTAATTGGGGCCAGGGAGATGGCTCAGTGGAATAAGCGCATCCCCAGTAAGTGCAAGGGCCTGAATTCAATCCCTGGTTCTGCAAAAAAAAAAAAAAAAAAGAATCCACTAATGTAGCTAGGCATGGTAATGCCCTTGGGAAGCTAAGGCGGGAGGATTGCTACAAGTTCAAGGCCATCGTAGCACATATAGTAAGCCCAGGCCAGCCTCCACGACAAAGCTAGACCTTGTCTCAAAAGACAAACAAACCAACCCACTAATTTAAATCTTAGTTTTGTCTAAAAACGTGTTGTAACAACAAAAATGGCATTTGACTAAAACAAGTGACAGAGGCCGTCCCCTCCAGCCACCTGCCCTTGGGCACTGACTGGGGTTGCAGCAGTGACACAGTGAACTGGCAGGAACTCGCAGATGTGGGTTGTAGGTATAAAACTAGGTGCGCTTTCCCGAGAGGCTGGTCTGTGAATGTCCAGGTTTTAGGGACATCGAGAACGGTTTCTGTAGGTCATTATCCCTGCTTCACCTACTCTGGACATGAGTCCTTGAGGTTTGGCGGGAGTACAAGACCCAGGTCTTGGTATTGTTAGAATCACTTTTAAAAATTTTAGTACCATGAATTGAACCTAAACCTTTGTACTGAGCTACATTCCCAGTCCATTTACTCGTTTGTTTTGTTTATGGACAGGACCTTGCTATGTAGCCCAGCTGGCCTCAAATTCCTAGTGTTCTGCAGGGGATGTAGCTCAGTGGCACAAGTGCCTCCCTGGCAAGTGCGAGGTCCCAAGTTCAATTCCTGGTACCAAGAAAAAAAAAATTACCAGTGTTCCTTCTGCCGCAGCCTCATGAGTATGTTTTTACGTTTGAGACAGTGCCTCTGTAAGTCACTAAATTGCCCAGGTTAGGCTCAAATTTGTGATCTTCCTGCCTCAGCTTCTAGAGGGCTACAGGCATTTAGGTGACCAGTTGTTATGTGTATTTACTGACAAACCTCAAAAGACGTGCAGTGTACATGGAGCCCTAGCCCGCGTTCCAATCCGCTGGGGAAAGGGGAAGTCCTGATTTAGCTGGGGAGAGGCCTGGCCAGGAGGGTGCTCCATGGCCCCCCGGGCCCTGGTGTGCCACTCGGTGGGCAGCCAGGAGCCACCCCCAGCCCGAGAGGCTGAAAGGCAAGCAGGGAGCTGTGGAGCGGGGCACTTGCTGCCCCTTGGGTGGCACAGGCTGGGGCCCCTTCCCACTTCTCTCCTGAGACCCCTGCCTGTCTCCCATGCCCCCTCTCCTGGCCATGCCCCACCCGCACGGGCTCTCCTCACCCGGCTGTGTGGTGCAGCTTGCCCTTGCCCGGCTCCAGTCGCTGTCCACTGCTGGCTTGTTGCTCAGGTGGCCCTTCCTGTTCCATGCGGGCCAATTCCAAGTGGCCAGCCCTGACAGTCCATCACTGTTGGACCCACTTATGTTGTGTGCACAGTGGCCGCCCCATGTGTCCTGCTTGCTGTGGCCTCCACGTGGCTGAGCCCCCCGGCCCTGCACTCTGTGCCCCGTCAGAGGCTGCGACACTACTACTCTCAGTTGCATCTGGATTTTCCCAGGATCAGAAATGGAGCCGAAACTGGGCAGAGCTTGGCCACCAAAGCCTCAGTGTGCCTTGTTTGGAGAGGACAGCTGCCCCTGCCTGCACAGGCGGTGCAGGGCAGCAGGGCAGGGTGGATGGCTTCTCCCTCTGTAAACAGCAGAGGCGCATTTCCGTGCTGCGCTGGTCAGCTAAAAAGGGAGACCCCGCACGTCTGTCCTCTGCTGGTTGACTGCTTTTTTGCATAATTCAGTTTTGTTTTGTTTTTGCAGTACTGAGGATCAAACTCAGGACCTTCTGATGCCAGGCAGGCAGGCATTTACGCTGCTGAGCTATCTCCCTGCCCCTAGTAATTTATTGTTGTCTTCTTTTTTTTTTCTTTTTTTTGGCGGAACCAGGGATTGAACTCAGGCTCTTGGGCTTGCCAGGGAAGTGCTTATTCCACTGAGCCATCTCCCTGGCTTATTGTTGTCTTCTTGAGATAGGGTCTTGCTATGCAATTCGGGCTAGCCTTGAGTTCACTTTGTAACCCAGGCTGGTCTAAAACTGGCAACAATCCCCCTGCATCAGCCTCTGGAGGGCTGGGATTACGGACTTGCGCCACCACACCTGGACCTCCTGATTAACTGTAGCTCTCTGAATCTCTTTCCCCGAAACTGTGGTCTGTTCTTCTCCCCCAGCCACGGTCCAGGCCAAGGTGGCTCTGCTTGGTGCCGTCGCTCTCTTGCTTCCTACTGAAGATGGCTGATGCTTGCATAGTGCACAGTGTGAAGTGTGCAGATGGCCAGTCAGGGAGAACACTGGCGGGGAGGATTTGGTTAGCGACCAGGAGCCGCAGGAGTCAGGCAAAGCCCTTTCCTGGGGCGCAGCCTCCCAGGGTCTGGACAGAGCCCACTCAGCACCGAGGAAAGAGAGCCGTCCAACGTATAGGTCTGTTGGCACTGCTGAGTTTCTGTTGCTTTTATGTAGCACTCTCATCAGTGTTTCCCAAGAGAATTACTCTGCAAAAAGGCATAATAAAGGAACTCTTTACAATCTGGGAAAACAGTGTGGGGCTGGGGCTGGGGCCGGGGCTCAGAGGCCAGAGCTGCCTGGCACGCAGGAGGCACAGGTTTGGTCTCTGCACTCCTGATGGAGAGGGGAGGGAAAGCCCTGTGGCAGTCTCCCCAAACCCTGCCCTCCTGCTCCCTCTGGTGAATTGGGGCTGAATGATGTCATCTACCTGAGTCCCAGGGCCCCCATTACTAAAATTTAGGGGATAAAAAGCAATATACAAATTTGCTCTTGGAAACTGAACCCAAGGCCTTTGCACTTAGCTACCTTTCCAGATATATATATATATATATATATATATATATATATATATATATATATATTTGAGATAGGGTCTTACTAAATTGCCAAGTTCAACAAGTGAGACAGTCTTCCTGCCTCAGCCTCCCAGATGCTGGGATTACAGGCACATGCCAATGTGCCCAGCTGCGGTGCTACACGGACCCCGCACAAAACTGCAGTTGAGGGGTACTCAGAGGGGACAGCCCCTCAGGTGCTGAGGAATAGGGTGTTGGGGCCAGCTGGCTGTTTCTCACACCAGCTTCACGTCCCGAGCAGGGCTGGGACCAAACCCACCTGGAGCCCCCCGGGCTTCTTCCTACCTGGGTAGCAGCATCGAGGTAAGGCAGGACGGCACCAGATCAGGCAGAGTCCAGTGCCCTTTGCTGGGCCCTGCAGATGCTTAGGGGCTGGCCTGGGGCGAGCCCTTTCCTAGGCACTGTCCCACCTGTACTGTAAGACAATGGAAAGTAACAGAATTCTGCTTTCCTTTGGCGTAGGTTTTAGATCCCTGTCCTGCAAAGACTCAAACTCTGGCATCTGTGTCCTGTATTCAGGCTCCTCGGGAGCCATTTCTAACCATTTAGCCTCCATCACAGAGACAATCAGGGCTCCACGCTGTGGGCCAAGCACACCCAGCCCGCTGCAGAGCGGAGGGCAGCAGCTCCCAAGTTGCTCCCTGCCCTGAGTGGCAGCCTGGACTTGCTGCCGGTGCGTGCCGGCCCTTCTCAGGAAGCGTGCTTGTGTGCATGGGGGACACATCTGGCGCAGGGCTGATGTATTCCTTTGCATCACAGAGCAGCAGCCAACAGTGCAGTCTCAGCGATCTTCCACCCAGGAATCTGTACTGGTGAATGGATTTGGGTACATTTAACAGGGAGTTCGTTTTTTTTTTTTTTTTTTTTTTGTTCTTTTTTAATCAGGCTAAGCTGGATGTGGTGATGTACACCTATAATGTGAGCACTTGGGAGGCTGAAGCAGGAGGTCTGCTGCTGAGCATTCAAAGACAGCTTGGGCTATTGGGCTACTGTAGTGAGTTCAAGGTCAGCCTGAACTACACAGCAAAGCCCTATAGAAAGGAAGAAAGAAAGAAGACAGGTGTAATGGTGCAGGCCTATAATTCCAGTGCATGGGAAGCTGAGACAGGAGGATCAAGGATCATTATGAGTTCAAGACTAGCCTGGGGTACTACCAAAAAAAAAAAAAAAGTTAATGCTTGTTTGATTTTTTTTTTGTATTTGAGGGAAGGGTCTACAGGGTGTTCAGGATCTCACTACTAGATTGGATTCATAGTGATTCTTCTTTGTATAGCCTCCCAAGAGCTGGGATTATAGGCATACACCACCGTACCCAATTACAATGCCCAGTCTCAGTTTCGGTGTCAGCACACCCCAGGGTGGGGCCCCCAGGGCAGGTCCAGGATGAACCCCGGGCCCCTGTGCCTGCTTGCCTGCTTGCAGTCCCTTTAAACCGCTGAGCTATTTGGCCAGCTCGAAGTTGATCTATTTTGCATACCTATATCTACTAATCTGAATTACATTGAAGATAACAGTATGCCATATAGCAATCATTGTAAATTTCCTATCATCTCATTTTGCAATTCTGTATTGTTTTACTTTTTAAAATTTTCTTAAAAATAAATAAAATAAAAGACAAACCAAATCAGGTCCCATAAATTCTTAAACAGCCAGTAGAATAGAACTTTTTGACAGTAATTCTTTGTTGCCTGTAACCAATCAGGAATGTAAATGCTGCCTGTATGTTCTGGCAGTCTTCAGCAAACCAATGCAATCTTTTTTTTTTCTTTTTTTGCAGAACCGGGGATTGAACTCAGGCCCTTGCACTTGTCTCCCTGGCCCTGGCCCTGACCAATGCACTCTTAAAGGTGTCACTGGTGTGGCTTAGCTCACCTGTGCAGGTGTAACCTGCGTCTACATAAGCAGAGACCGTGGCGGTGGGTGAGACTCTTCAGTGTCCTGGCACCTGGGTCCCCTGGTGCCAAGGTCCCCTTGGTGGCAGCATCAGTCTCACGGTCAGCTGTGAGAAGGACAAGCTGCGATGTGACCTCTGTCATGTCTCTCACTTTGGTGCTAGGCTGGGGAGGAGAAGGAAAATCTTGCTTTCAGAATGCTTCTGGCCTCCCACCTGGAGCTTGGCATTCTGTTAGGTCATGAATATTTATCAACCACCTGCTAAGCGCGGCATTCTAGAAAGATGACTGAGACTTTGGTCCGGGACCAGAACCAAGGTCTGGGTTTGCCTGGGGTAGAGCCGGCCCAAGCAAGGAAGCCTTTGCCTCAGGTCCCTTTAGATCTGGGCTTGGAAAGATGCTGACAAGGAGGCCACGGCAGGCAGGAAGATCCCCCACGCCTGGGCTACATAGCAAAACCTTGTGTGGACAAAACAATAGGACGAGAAGAAAAAAAAAAGAAAAAACAGAAAAAACAAAAAGCGGAAGCTGCTGGCGGCAGTTGGCGGCGTCCCAAGAACCCCTGGAGTGAGTAACCCCTCTAGGGCTCCTCCTGGAAGAGCGGGGGCCCGGTGCACTGAGGGTGACAGTCTGGAAGCCTGGCACTGTGGAGGGCCAGCAGGGCGAGGAGGGCGCTCGGTGTGTCCCAGGCCTCAGGAGACTTGGCCCGCAAAGGCACAGTTGGGGACAAGTGCCCTCGGTCCTTCCTCTCTGGCTGGGCAGCCAGGGGGCCCTGTCTCTCTGAGCGGCCGGCGCAGAGCTCCGAGGCCTCAGGCCCCTCCTTCCTGGCCCGGGCGCCCAGCTGGCGGGGCCCTGGGGACGCGATCCCGACTCCGCCGGCGGGGTGACGGGCCTGTCGCCTGCGCGCACGCGCCCCCTGCTGGCAGGGCCGCGCTCAGCCGCTCGAGTGCGGGAAGTGCGGTTCGCGCGGACTGGGCTGGGCGCTGGTGCGACCCGCTGGGCGGCAGAGGCGCAGCGCGAGCGAAGTAAGCTAGATGGGGAGGGGGGCAGCTGCACCTGTACGCTCAGCACTCTGGGAGGCCGAGACAGGGCGATCACAAATTCCAGCCCAGCCTGAGCAATGGTGAGAGATGTTTCAAGATTTTTCTTTTCTTTCTTCTCCTTTTTTTTTTTCTGTACTGGGGATTGAACCGAGGACCTTGTACTTGCCAGGGAAGCACTTATTCCACTGAGCCATCTCCCTTAGCTCCTAAATTTTCTTTTTTGGGGGAGGTTTTTTTTTTTTTTTTTGCGGAAAGGGGATTGAACTCAGGCCCTTGTGCTTGCCAGGGAAGCGCTTATTCTACTGAGCCATGTCCCAGGCCCCAGTTTCAAAATTTAAAAAAAAGATTTTTAAAAAAAGGCTGGAAATAAAAATATTAAAATTAAAACTAAAGGCTGGGAATGTAGTTCAGTTTCAAGAGTCTGGGCTATATGCCCAGTACTGAAAATAATAGTTTTAAAATTCAAATGTATTAATTATTTATATTATTTTTGTTGTTGGTTTTTAAGACAGAGTTCATGGTGAGCTTGAACTCACTGTGTAGACCAGGCTGACCTTGAACTTGTGTCTCTCCTCCTGCTTTGAGCCTCCTGTGAGGGCTGGGATTACAGGCATGCACCAACACACCTGATTCTCTCTCTCTCTCTCTCTCTCTCTCTCTCTCTCTCTCTCTCTCTATATATATATATATATATATATATATATATATATATATTCTGTATTTTGTTGGTACAGGGTCTCACTACTCATCTTAGACTCATAGTGAACCTCCTGTTTCAGCCTCCCCATTGCTGGGATTACAGGCAGGTACCAGCACACCTGGATTGTTTTCTAACATGCATTAGTCCGAGTTCACTCTCGGGGGCCACTAAATAAATAAATTTTATTTATTATTTATTTATTTAATTAAATTTTTATTTATTTGGTACAGGGTCTCACACTATTGAGCTCAGACTCATAGTGACCCTCCTGCGTCAGCCTCCCAGCACTGGGATTACAAGCACGCACCACCCACCACACCCGGTTTTGGTGGCTGGCACAGTGCATCAGGGGTTCGAGAGCTGGCATAGCATATGACACTGGGGATCGAACTCGGGTCCTTGCGCTTGCTAGGAAGGCACTTAAACCGCCGAACTATCTCCCCAGCCCTAAATAAATTTTAAACAAATCAGTTGAGTCTGTCATCTGGCAGGGACATTTACCCCTCATCTGTCACCAGTGTGGACATTTTTTTTTAACTTTCTACAGACTACCCACAGTTCAGTTTTATTCGGAGTAAAGAAAAAACAGCAACTTTTGCTCAGCTGGAGCAATTCAGCCTTTGGTTTGGCATCTGTAACTCAAACTACACATGCGGTGAGCTCAGGATGTGGTACCGTTGTTTCGCTGCTGCATTTGTCTGCTGTCTGTCTAGTGGTCACAACTATAAACAGCAGTGCAGCTAGCAGTGGGAACAATCCTTGCAGCGCTAGAGTGTCAGGCAGTGTTTCACTCCTCTTCACACCACTGGTTTTCCTTGTGTACCTGGGCTTCCTCCTCTTCCGTAGGGTCTTGCAGATCTCCTCAGGAGTCTTCCCCTTGATCATATTGGCAACAGTCTTGCGTGTAACATCAAGCAAGCCTTTGATGTCTAAGTAGTCTGCTGCCAGGATAAATTCAAAAAGGGTTCCTTGGTCAACTTTCAGGAATTCTTGGTCCCAAACAGGGCTGTCATCTGCTCGCTTTTCTTTGTTCTCATCATCCCCAGGAGGAGGCGGGCCATCCTTGTGGGGGGTGTACTGCTCAATGACCTTTTTTAATATTGCTGCATTAATATTTGGTAGAGGAACTGGGTCATCATCTCCTTCATCATCCATTCCCAAACCGTCCAACATGGTCTTGATTGTCACAGATTGGCAATTTCAACGTCAACTTCAAATATCTCTCCATCGGAACTCAGCAACTGGGCTGGGGAGGTAGCTCAGTGGTATAAAAGCCTGCCTAGCAAGTGCAAAGTCCTGAGTTCAAGCCCTGGTGCCAAAAAAAAAAGAACTCAGTGACTTAATTGAAGGAATGGCATTTGGTTTCTAAAAGACTGCAGGCCAGAAGCACATGGTCCCACACTTTGGAGAAAGGTGGCAACAGACAAAGCTGCTAGCAGGTCACTCGGCTCCTGTGATGGTTCTCTGGGTGAGGAGAGCCCAGGCCAGGAAGGACCCTTCCAGCCCTCGGCATCACTCCAAATCCTGGTCTGGTTCTTGTCCCACCTAGGGCCTCATGAAGCGGGGTGTGGAGCCAGGCCTAACTCCTAGGGACTTAAATCTACAGGCAAAGGTATGTTCAAATCGCCGATTTATTTATTTATTTATTTATTTGTCTTTTTGAGACAGGGTCTCACTATGCAGTTCAGGCTGGCCTTAAGCTCACTTTGTAGCTCAGGCTGGTCTTGAACTCACACGAATCCTCCTGCCTCAGCCTTCCAGTGGTGGGATTACAGGCATGCGCCACCACGCCTGGCTCAAATCGCTGATTTATTAATGTCCTGTGTTACCTTTTTCTTTTGCCTCAGCCCGCCTTGAGGGCAGGGCTGGCGCAGCGTATGGCGCTATCTGCCTTAACTTGCCTAAGCAGGCCATTTGGTGGGGGGTACTGGGCAAAGGAGCTTTATTAGAGAAAGCCAGGGCTACACAGCATTTGAGAGTTGGCGCTGAGGCCCTTTTTCTTACCAAATGTGGGCCTGATGTTGATGAAGCACCAGCTGTACTGCCCAACCTGTCTTCGTCCTCGTCTTTGTCTTCATCTTCATCGTCTCTTCCTCTTCTTCTTCGTCATCTTCCTCTTCGTCGTCCTTGTCTTCTTCCCTTCTTCCTCCTCCTCTTTCTTCTTCTTCTGCCTCCTCCTGCTCCTCCTCCTCCTGCTCCTCCTCCTCCTGCTCCTCCTCCTCCTGCTCCTCCTCCTCCTCCTCCTCCTCCTCCT
>PVKA01044377.1:0-16212 GCA_004027165.1 Ctenomys sociabilis | reverse complement strand
ATGAATAGGTAAGGCAAAAGCTCTTAAAAACCATGATGCAGGAAAAAAAAATAATTCAAGAGTTGCAAGATGATTTAAAGATGAACAACATAAGACTAATAGATATCAATGAGAAAAGAAGGAGCCAACACACAAACACACACACACAAATATTTGGGCAGAAGTAACAGCAGAATATTCCTTCAAATACAGAGTATCATCATGACATTCAGATAAACAAGGCATAGAGTCCAAATAATATTAACCCAATTAAAACAACATCCAGACATATAATAGTCAAGATCTCAGAAATTAAGCAGAAGAACAACATACTGAAAATCACTAGAGAAAAGTAATAAATTACATTTAAAGGAAACCCAATCAGAATAACAGCATATTTTTCATCACAAAACATCAAGCCAGGAAAAGCATGGAGAGAAATAATTCAAGCTCTACAAGAAAACAAATTCCAACTCAGACTTGTATTCTCTGCAAAACACTTTTTCAAGTTTAGTAGAGAAATAAAACATTTCCATGACAAACAACTAAAGAAACTCATGAAGACCAAACTAACCATACACAGAATACTAACAGACATTCAAGAAAAGGATCAAAATGATTCATGTCTTCATGAATGACAACACAAATCCCACCAAACAGAACAAACAATTAAACACAGGAGCAAATCAGAGAACGACCAATGGGAAAATAACATGACAAACAGAAGCAAATACATATCAATTATAACCATCAATGTAAATGGGCTCAATTCACTAATGAAAAGAGATAGATTGCCAGAGTGAATTAAGAAACAACATCCAACAATATCCTATATAGAAGAAACACTTTTGGGGGCCAGGGAGATAGCTCAGTGGAATAAGTGCTTCCCTGATAAGCGCAAGGGTCTGAATACATTTCTGGTTCTGCCAAAAAGAAAAAAAAAAGAAACATTTTTAACAAAAGAAGGAATTCATAGTGTAAAAGTCAAAGGATGGAAAACAATACTACATGCTGCAATAGCTCAGAAAAAAGCAATGGTAGCTATTCTATTTCTAGTGGACATATACAGAGTGTTCTACTCAATAACATTAGAACACACATTTTTTTCAGCTGCACATGCAGCATTATTTAAAATAGACCATGCACTAATCCATAGATCATACTTAAGTAAATACAAGGAAACATAAATTATCACAAGCACAGTACTGATGAAAGTACAGTGAAATTAGAAATTAATGACAAAAGAAATCACAAAAGTCTCATAAACATAAGAAAATTAAGTAACATTCTATATTCAACAATGAATGGGTTACACAGAAAATTGAAAACGAATTAAACTACATCTACACTCCAATGAAAATTCAAACACAACTTCCTGGCATTTGTTGAATGCAAGGAAAGCAGTTCCCAGCAGAAAATCTATAGTGTTGAACTCACACATTAGGAAAACTGAACAAAAATATCTAAATACACTAATGCTACACTTAAGGCTTTAGAAAAAAAGAACAAACGAAGCCCAAAGGCTAAAGATGGGAGGAAATTATAAAAACTAGAAATGAAATTAATACATTTGAGACAAAGGAAACAGTACAAATAATTAATGAGTCAAAAATAAGGTTCTTTGTGAGATTAAATAAATTCAGTAAACCCCTTCATCATAAAGAGAAAACTAAAAACTCAAATTCAAGCAATACAGAATGAAAAGGGTAAAATTACTACACATGTTGGGGAAATTCAGAAGATCATCTCTCGATATTTTTAAAATCTTTACTCTCACAGAATAGAATACACACACAAAAAATGGACAGATTTCTAGGTAGGACAAAATTTCAAAAACTGAATGAATATAATGCAAAAACTCTGAATAACCAAATATCAGCGAGTTACATTGAAAATGTAATAATCATTAAAAAAGCCCCTTACTAACAAAGAAAAGCCTAGGTTCTGATGGATTCACAGCTGAATTGTACAAGTAATTTAGCGAAGATTTAATGTCAATACTCCTCAAACTCCTCAATGAAATTGAAAACGTAGCAATACTCTCAAAATCATTTTTGGATACAAGTATTATACTGATACACAAACCTAAAAAGACTCAAACATAAGAGAGAACTAAAGGCCAAGCACCTTCAGTAACATAGATGCAAAAATCCTCAATAAAATACTAGCAAACAAAGAATAGCAAATCATCAGTAAGATTATGCACTATGACCATAAAGGATTCATCCCAGGGATGCCAGCATGATTCAACATAGGTAAATCTATAAACATAATGTACCATGTCAATAAAGCCAAAATGCAAACCCACATGATCATCTCAATAGTGGCAGAAAAGGCTTTTGACAAAGAGAAACACTCACTCATCATCAAAGCCCTACAGAAAATTGGAATAGATGCCCTCCAAATGAACCTGACCAAAGCCATTTATTGCAAAACAGCCAACAATATTCTAAATTGATAAAAACTGAAAGATTTTACTCTAAAATGAAGTAGAAGACAAGTATGTGAACTATCCAACCTTCTGTTCAATATAGTTCTGGAATCATTAGCTAGAGCCATTAGACAAGGCAGAGAAATAAAAGGAATAAGAATAGGTAAAGAAGAAGTTAAATTATCATTAGTCACAAACATGATACTCTACTTGAAAGACGAAAAACTCCACAAAGTAGCACCTAGATTTAATAAACAAATTCACAAGCATAATAGGGTACAAAGTTAACACCCCAAAAATCAATAAAATTCTTTTACACAGACAACATACTCACTGAGAAAGAAATTAGAAAACAGTAACTTTCATAATAACATCCAAAAATTGAAATACTTAGGAATTAACTGAACAAAGGAAATAAAAGATCTATACAATGAAAATTACAATACTATCAAAACAGTAGGGCCAGAGAGATGGCTCAGTGCAATAAGTGCTTCCCTGGTAAGAGCAATGGCCTGAGTTCAATCCCTGGTTCCACCAAGAGAAAAAAAAAAAGAAAATAGTGGTTGAAGAGGATTTCAGGGAATAGAAAGCTATTCCTTGCTCCTGGATAAGCAGAACCAACATGGTGAAAATTCCCATACTCACAAAATTGTTAAACAAATTTAATGAAATCCCTATCAAAATATCATCAATACACTTCACTGACCTATAGAAAATATTCCTAAAATTTATTTGGAACCGGAAATTCAAATAATAGCAAAAACAATCCTGTGCAACAAATGCAAGGCAGGAGTTATTACAATTCTGGACTTGAAATTATACTGCAAAGCTACTATGATAAAATTAGCATGGTACTGGCAAAAAAGACTGAAGTATGGATGGAACATATTCGAAGATGAAGACAACTACAAATACACTCAGCCACCTTTTCATTGAAAAATGGGCCAACGATGTCCACTGAAATAAACATAACGTTCTTTACAGATAGCGCTAGAAAATTGCCTCTCCATATGCCAAAAACTAAAACTATCTATATGCTATACCTACATCCAGTTCTATCACCATGCACTAAACTAAAGTCAAATGGATTAAAGAACTAAATATTAAAACTGAAACACCAGGCCAGTGAAATAGCTCAGCAGACTAAAGCACCTGCTTAGGCAAGCTTAGGCTAGGACAAGGACTGCGGTTCCATCCCCAACACCACATGCCACACCAGCCCCACCCCAGGGTGTGATGAGCCAGCCATGTTACAGTTGTAGTGGTTCATGCCTACAACCCAGAGCTAGGGAGGCTGAAACTAAGAGGATCACCATGAGTCCAAGGTGCGTAGTGTAGTGAGACCCTACAACAACCAAACACATTAAAAAATAGCAACACTAAATCTATTAGAAATGAAAACACTCTTGAAGATATAGGGGCAGGCAGTGAATTTATGAACTGAAACCAAACTGCATAGGAATGAAATCGTGAACAGATTGAAAAGACATCCCATGAATTGGGAAAAAATGTTAAGCAATATTTACCAGTCAAAGGATTTCAATTTAGAAAATAAAAAGAACTGAAAAAATTCAGGTCCCTAAAATATAAACACCCAATCCAAAAATGAGTCCCTGTGATGAATAATCACTTCTCAGAGGAAGAAACAAATATGGCAAATAAACACATGAAAAACATGTTCCACACCACTTGTGGTTCAAGAAGTTCAAAGTAAAACAACATTGAGACAAATTCTCACCCCAGAAAGAACTGCTATCATAAAGAAATCAACTAATAAAACATGCTGGAGAGGCTGTGGAGAAAAAGGAACCCATCATCACTGCTGATTGGAAAGTAGACTGGTGCAACCTATATGAAAATCAGTGTGGAGATTTCTCAAAAAACTAGGACTTGAAATCCCACTCATCCCAGCTATCAGAGTTCTGTGCATTTTCCCAAAAGAACTGAAAACATATCTTATATCAATTTGTCATAGCCAAATCTTGGAAACAACCAAAATGCCCTCACCTGAGAAATGGGTGAAAATATGTAATTTTATGTAAGGAGTCCTACTCAGATGTAAAGAAAGACAAACTTGAGGCCTTTATAGGCAAGTGGATGCAAATAGAGGCTGTGTTCATAAGTGAAATAAATCAGACTCACATGTGTAAATGTTGTGCTGCTCCTTACTGTAAGAACCTAAAGAACAAATAAAACTGAAAGGTGTAATAGATATAGTAAAATGTAAAGGAGCTTAGCATAAGGGTTAAACAATGAAGACGAGGGAAAGGAGAAAGTATAGGGAAATAAAGGAAGGCAGAAAATCATACGGGTATATGTACAGGATGGCTGAGATGACTATACTAATAATTTTTATCAGTGGTTTTGAAAATAGTAGTTAATGTTTAGAATTTTCACTTCAATTAACTATGCTGATATCTGAAATCTAAGCTACTACATCGAAGTCAGCAATGTGTAATACAAAATTTATTGATGAATACTTTTCATCTTAATCTTTTAAATGTGCAGGTTTACTAATGTCTTATTGATTATTTTTGTACTCCATTTAGAATACATTTATAAAAAGACTAAAAAAAGACAAGAAAAGTACTGTTTAAGGTTTTTTAAAAGTATTTATAAGATTTATTTAAAGCAAGCATTATTATCAAAATTCTGTCCAATACAAACTTGAATAACTATATATGCTAATCTGAGCAACATATGTACTAATAAAAGTATGTAATATAATAACCATTGCTAATTTGCTATATCTGATTTGAAATTCTGTAACATGTGTATTATTGTATGTTTCCCTGTGTCTGTCTTTGCATCTGCTGTTTTTGTTTTCCTTTATGCTCTTCAAAATAAAATAAAATAAATCATAAAAAATCGTCTTTGTCAATATCTTCTGTCTTTTCTTTTGTTAATTTTCTTCAAAAATTGAACAGATTTCAATGATAATCTCAGTAGAAAAAATAGTTATTGATACAATATTAACATTTTCTTATAAACTGTATAAAACAATTACAATTAACAATATGAAGTTGAATAAAGATATGATACTTTAATTTTAGTTATCTCTACAAATACAGCTTGTCAGTCAGACTGCAGTGGAACACTTATCTTTGAAAGAACAAAATGGAAAAGTAGCATATATTGAGAGCCACAAAGCTAGGAAATTGATCAATCATACTTAGGTGAGATTTGACCCAGTGTCTAAAGTAAACAAGTTACCTCACTCCTGAGAAGAACATCCTGTCTTGTTAAAGTTTGCTATCAGTTGCTAAGTAACCTAGTGTGGTGTGGTACTAACTTCACAAAAGTGGAAATAAAAGATAGTTTTGCTATAAAAGAAGGGAAAAGAAAAAAATTTATATATGTATACACAAGAGAGTTAGGCTAGATATACAGGTACTTTCTCTTAGTTCACTGAGAATTAAAGTTTGTACTAATATTGTCTAGGCAATAAAATTCTGCTATCCATTTATATATTGCTATATTTCTCACTCAAAGCATAACTTTTCCATCAATCTGTCTTGTTATTACTATCATAGATTATTTTGAAATTCAGAAAATATGGTTTTATTGATCTTTCATGGGAGAAAATATTTTATTTACAATATTGTTTTCAATTGTGTACATCATGTATTTATGTGTTTTCATGGAAGTGAAAAGCTGCACCTTCTATTTTCTAATTTGTAAAATCTTTCTGCATTTTTTACAGTGAAACTTAACCAAATCTCCCCCTCTTTGTGTATCCCTAATCCTTCAGACTTAACATGTCATTAAAACAGGGCAGCAAAAAAAAATGAGACAGATGCAAAAGAGGCAAACCACACAGTAAAACAGAATTTTAACCTATTATTTTTTAAATACACATAAAAATAAAGGAATTAGAAAGACAGAAAGTCGAAATATTTGTTCCTTTGAATGCAAACCAAATTTTGAATTTAATGCCTTAAAAAGAATAAGGTACATTAATGTAAATATTAATCCTTCAAACAAACAATTATTTAAAATTTAAATCCTTCAGAAACTCTTAGCACTGTATGAATAATAGAATGACAGATTTTCCCTTTACTAAAGGGCATATCATAGAGTGCTAGTCTCTTCTATGAAAACATCGGGCTGGCAGTAGTGACAGATAAACAGTTTATCATTAATTTTATGTGTTTCATGTCTTCAATTCAAATGGTGCATGTTCTCCACAGGGAGTTATCAAGGTTTTTGCCTTTACTTCTCTTGCATACTCACATTGTCTTATAAGTGAAGTATAGAAAAAAGAAAGGGCAAATATCAATCATTTTTCTCTCCTGATCTATGCTCACAGGCACACTGCTGGGCTTTTTCTGAAAGATTCAACAAATTGTTAGGTGATGCATAAGTTAGGGTGTTCTTGGTAAGAAAGAAATTACAAAGGAATTCTAAGAGAAAGTTTATACACTTTGGTTTTATAAGTTAGTAATTCTGCTAGTAGAGTATTTTAGCTTACCAAACGTATGTGTCTAAGATGTCATCTCATTGTGAAAAAATTCTATGGAACATAAATTCTTCTGTTTTGTATTAACATGGGTGAGCAATAATCTTTAAAAGATATTTACTTTTATTGTTCCTCTTTAAGGAGCTAGTTTTCTCATGAAAATAGGACTATCTGAAACAATTTCTTTCTAGTGGCTGCTTATTTTGTACCAGTATATATTTTACAATGGCATTATGAGAAAAAATGTTTTACAAAAAATGTTTGATATAGGAAAGGGCGAAATGAAAAAAGTAAAAAAAAGGAAAAATATATGTATACACGAGATAGTTAAGATTGTTTTACAGCTAGTTTCTCTTAGTTCTTTAAAAACAAAACTTTGTGCTAATATTGTATAGACAAGATATCATGCCTATATCTTCTACTGTGAATTACTACTAGGAAGACAACAGTATACAATGTAACAACTATGTCACTCTCCTGATAACCTGTTTTGAAATTCAATTTTATTGTTCTGTTTATCTTTTTTAGCAAGAAAGGACAACTGAGATGAGTGAACAGAGAAAAAATAATGGATATATTATACATGCACACAAGATAGCTAAGATACTATACTACTAATTTGTATTTGTTTATTGAAAGGAATACTTAATGGTTGTTTGATCAATCTTACATACCTGTATGTGGTCATCTGAATGTCTACTTTGAAGATAATATGTAATGTAACAACCATTGTTTATTTCCTTGTTTTGAAATACTCTTATCATTTTTATTAGTCCATTCTCTTTAAATAAGAAAAGAAAAATGAAACCATTTGGTATTGCTAATATGATATACAGATTTTTGGTGAAAGTCTGTCATTACTTTGCATATATTTATCAAATTGTATTTGATACCTTGTACAAGGTAAGTAGTTACTAAATATTACATTTTTGAGAAAATACAGTGCTAATTTGAGTTTTAGTTGTGGTCCTAATTTTATCCTATGTGTAGATTGTTAAATTTGTCTCAGTACATTTAATTTTCCAAGAAATTATACTTCACATTTTGAAAAAAGAATATTTATATATTTGTGCATTTAAAAGAGAGAATATTTGAGTGGGGAAATGTTATTTCAGATTATCCTGACATATTGAATTAAGTTTGCACTAAAACAATTCAGAATCACTAGATGATGCAACATGATTTTAAATTTAAAATCTGATATCATTATTATTAGCAAATTCAAGTATTGTTTTCTACTTAAAATGGCCTATTAATACTGTTAAGTGACTGGAAGTGTAGATGTTAAAGGGTTCTGTCAGCCTTTTTAGGTTACACATCCAGGAATTAGAGCTGTTTCATTTTCTATACTTTTATGAAGGCTGTAGGCCTCAACTGTAAATTATAACTGATGACAAAAGTGGAAGCTAACAGTAGAAAAATTAGGCCTAAAAGCAAAATAATTATACATACAGCCTTCAGCAGTAAGGGAGAGAGCTATCAATCAGCCTTCAATTATTCACCATTTAATCAACTCTGCCCTTCCTTTATTGAAGGGTTACAGTGTAATTAAGTTGCCAACATCCTTTTAATTCATCAAACATACAACACATGGTGGTGTTTGCCGCAAATGCCATACAGCACCTTTGTGAATTTGGCCCACAGCACTGCAGTTGCAGATGAGGAAAATTTCAGATGTAAGACAGAATATTTATGCTGCAGCACAGCACAGGGATTGTTGTGTTTTCATGTGCATTTTTAAGTTTAAAACATCTAAGAGGAAAATGTATTGAGCATATTTCAATCCACATACCATGTGATAAATACAATGCTAATCTTAAATATGTAAATGAATATTCATGACTCCATATGTGCATATATATATATATATATATATATGTAAATGACATATATGAAGGATATGACTATAAAAAGATAGCGCTAGTTTCAGACACATTAATGAACACTGAGTTACTCAGAAAATCAGTTTTAGGCAGATACACAATTATGTCTATGAGATTTGTTTTACCTCAAACAGATTTGAAGATAGGTCCTGTAAAATGTACCTGTAAACTGTCATTTATAGATACTATAAAATTCTATTTTGTCTCAAGTGTAAGAAAATTAGAGGTATGGGCTGGGGAGTTGGTTCAGTGGAATAAGCGCTTTCCTGGCAAATGCAAAGGCCTGAGTTCAATCCCTGGTTCCCACAAAAAAAAATGAAAAGAAAAAAGAAAATTAGAGGTAACTTAGTATGATTGCATATGTATTTTCCCAGATTATTAATATTTCTTAATTTTGATTTGTTTCTCTACTTGTCTAGAGTATTTCAAAATGAATTTTTTTCCTTTTTTCAAAATGGCTTGCAAAACACATGACACTTGAGTAGGTCCCACAAAATTTAACAAAAGTCCTTAATGGTTGTGATGGTTCTATTACTGTGCTCTACATGCAGTCTCATTTTTTGAACAATAAATAGAATGATATGTGGACCTTTGAGATCTCATATGTTAACTTTTAATAATCACTATCATTTTAGATTATTTTTATGTGGCTTCAAAATTGTGACTGAATACCATTTGTAAAGATAAGTGCACAGATAATTTTTGATTACTTTTTATGATTTTCTTTTTAAAGAGAAATGAGAAAATTTTAGCATAACACTGTTTTCTTTCAAAAGAATTTCAACATGAAAATATCCAGAAATATGTCAGAAAAGCTGATATTCTATCTGGTAGCAGAGAACTTATGATGCATAGAGAAACACTGAAATCACTGAAAAAATATCTGAAGAGTTAGCTTTAATGTTCATGTACAAGATTCATGAGATCTTAAACTTTTGGTTAATTTGATATTGAAAAGATTTTTATGTCCAAACTTTATTTGCAATTATTTTGATTATTATAATGTGACCATATTTATATTTTTCATTAATTACATTTTAAGTAACTTGAAGAAGGTATATTTTTGCTGACACTTTTCTAACTTAAATGTAAAATGCAAGCCAAAAGCTTTAATTTAGTTAATGAATGTACTCAAAACTATCAGTTCATCAGCGGTGAATAATTTAAGATTCCCTTAGATTGGAGGTTATATTGCTAATGCACACAATATAAAAATGAATAAATTTCAAATATTTAAAAAATTGTTAAAGAAGGAAACAGAGATAGATAAAAAGTCTCAACATTTGTGTTCAAAACAGAACATGATGAGTTGATACAAAATTGATAGTGAATTTTTCATTTCTACATATGATACCTTCAGTTTGTCTCTAATAAGTTGGATTTAGTTTAATTTTGTCTACCAGTAATGTTTACATCTTTTTCCTATTGACTTAGTGGATTTTCACCAGTATATTTTTCACAGATAGGCAGATGAACTGGCATAAACCGGAATTTATTGAAAACCAATGCAGTCTAAACATTTTCTCAGCTTATTTAAGTAGTTATTTCCCTTGATATTTGCTTCTCTGTCTTGCTTCTTTCCTACCCTTTGAATTGTATTTGGTGACTGATATTTCTTTTTTTTTTTGTTTGTGTAGTCAGAGATTATAAGCTAAGCATTAAAAAGTATTTTCTTTTGACAATCATGTACTATATGCTTCTCCTTACTGTGTAAAATTCATCTTTTCCTCTGATTTGTATTTTTTTATATATATTTCAGGAAGATTTTCATTAATGTTGTTTTGTACCTTGCACTTTATTTATGCTTTTTTTGGTAATGCACTGATTTTCATTGTAATTCTGAGTAGATTAAACTAACTTTACATTTTGATAGTTTTTCTGCTTAATCTTAGTTTTTTTTTTTTTTTTTTTTTCCCCCAAAGGAGCTTTTTTTGGTCTTATTTTTACTATTTTCTTTTTTGGAACCGAGAATCAAACTCTGGACCTCGCGCTTGCTAGGCAGGCGCTGCGCCACTGAGCTACATCCCCGGCCCTAATCTTAGTTTTTTTCAGTTCCTGAAAGTTCAGTGTAAATGGCATTTCCAAGTCATTGTAATGAATGTTTACCATATTTTATTAGGGCATATGAATATCATACAATGATGTGCTTTAACTGAGGAAGTTAGTGTAGATATTTAATATATCTTAATTCATGTGAATCACATTTCAGTTTTTCTTTACATGTCCCACTTGCACATTTACCCATCTCCAAAAGTGTACCTCTTGATTTTCATTAAAGTGGCATAGTTTTATTCTTTATGCTTGAGCAGTATTCAATTTTCTTTTCTTTTCTTTTTCTTTTTTGGAACCAGGGATTGAACTCAGGCTCTTGTGCTTTCCAGGAAAGTGCTTATTCTACTGAGTTTCCCTGGCCAGTATTCCATTTTCTATAAATATTTGCTTCCATTCATCTGTTAACACACATTTTTGATGTTTCACAGCTTAAGTTCTATGAATTGCACTGCTACAAATATGACTATGAATGTATTTCTACAGTGTAAGCTATTCTTTCAGGAATATGTCCAAAATGTAATAGCTCTATCAACTATAATTTCTGTTTAATGCTTGAATAATATTCACACGAATTTCCATATGGACTGTACTAAATTACATTTCCAGAAAATATATGAAAATGTTTCCCCAAATCCTTACCAATATTCATTTTTAAAATATATTTGATATTGTAGTTATTCTGACTGTGTGAGAAGGAATCTGTGTAGTTTTAATTTGAACTGCTGTGATGACTAGAAATTTTGAATATTGTAAACTTTACATAATCTCACTGAAATTCACCTAAAGAAAAATATACTGATTCTTGGTCAGAACATTTAGTTACATCTATAATTGCAATGAATATATATCTATATATCTATATATATTTCTAGTACTGTCTGAAGGAATATTTTGATTTTTTCCATAGAACTTGATTGAACATTATATGAAAAGATAACAAGTAGTACAATGTTCAAGTATTAAGTGTAAATATCACTCTACATAAAATAATAAGGTTCTTTTTAAGTCAGTATAAGGTAGTAATGAATTATTTCTTTAGTAGGCAGTCTCCTTAGACACATTATATCTCAACTAAATGTAAAACTAAATTTCTACTGTATTAATTTTATCTACACACCCAGAGCACTTAAAGAGCAATTAATAACACAAAATATTTGTTCATAAAGAATAAATGAATGATTGGTTATTCCTTCTTCTTCTACAGAAGCATGAATTACTTATTAACATAATGTCCATTAAAATATTGTATCTTTTAATAAAAAGGAAATTAAATAACATACTCCTCCCTACAATCATATCCTAACTCTTAAAGAGAATTTGGGGCCAGCCAGATAGCTCAGCAGATTAAAAGCACCTGCTTAGGTAGAGGTGTGGACCAGGGTTAGATTCCCAGCTCACCATGCTGGCCTCACCCTGGGATGTCCTGAGACAGTGATTGAGACTGGGCATGGTGGCCTGTGTCTGTAATCCTAGCGCTTGCGAAGCTGCAAACAGGAGGATCACCTACAGTCTTATCTGTTAAAGAGTAACATGCAAGATATATTTCTTCATTAAATGGAATGAAGATTTAGACAGTATTTTAAGATAGAATTTGACAACACAATAAAAAAGGAGAAACATTTTGTTCTCTTTAGAAGTTTAAATGATATAGTAAATTCTTTTCTAAATAATCTCCCATTGCCCTGTTCAAGAATGATTTAGATAAATACTTTTGCCTCCTATTTTTGTCCTAAAGCACTATAAATTGGTTCAGTGGGTGATTATTCTAAGATAAAGAAATTATACTTGGAAAATAAAAGAATTATGATAGCCCTTGAAAAACAAGTAGTTTTTTCTGTAGTAGTAATGGTTCCTTAAACCCAAAAGTGTGTGAAAATCTGCTTTAATCCAAACATTTCTTAGAATTTAAACAGACCATGCATCATACTCCGTTCCCTAAATCTAACAACACTTAACAGAAAAAGCATGTGAGAATATGATGAAGGTAGAAGGTATTTATGAATTGAGGAATATACTTTTGTCTTTCATATTGTATTGTCTATAAAATGGGAATGATATTATTTGTCACAGGGAAGCTCAGTGAATTAATTTGGCAAAACATAAATATTTCACCTTTATTTTTTTCTACTTTAGTATGTAATTTGTTCTAGAAAAGCTTCATGCACCAAGAAAAAGCATTTATATTCTTAATATTCTGAATAGAACATGACATAGATGATTTTTAAATTCACTTGGTATATGGTAAAACTCAATTATTTTGTATTTAACTTTTTAAAAATTTTATATTGCAAATAAAAGCAAGCAAACAACAAAAGAAGCAAAATCATCAAATGATGCAAAGTCATCCTTTCCAGGAAAATAGAAGGTACAGCTTACCACAAAGTACAGATGCTTGTTAATGGATATAAAATTTAGAAATACACTAAAATATTACGTTAACTTCTGAAAATTCCACAGTTTTGTTTACCTCCATATGATAACCGTAACAACATGAGGCAGGTCTCCTTATAGTTAACTATCACCTAAAATATAAAACTTTATTAGTAAGCTAGCCATTAGATAGGTTCTTACTGGAAATTCTTAACCACAAGTTTATTTACTTTTTTCTTTAAATAAGGAATTGTCAGTATAAGTCATTGCACTTCTGTAACAAAAAATGAGAAGAATAACTATGCAAGTGACTTAAACCCACTCTACTATTAGCAGGGAAACTATTTCTATTCTTCAGGAAAAGAAAGTTAATTTTCACAGTTACACTCCAATAAATATATGATAAAAAGTACCAAATGGCAGGAATGAATGAGGATGCCTCAGAGAATCTGTGTGTTGTGTGTATCTGATAGTAAACCTATAAACAAAATGCTAGTTAGAACAGATTGTTCTTTAAAATGTCAATTCCTTCAAAAATATTACAGAAATGCAAAAACATAAGACTGCAAATAAATAATAGTTCTGTTTAGGCTATTACAGTGCATGTTATCCTCAAGACCATGAACATGTTGTTTCAATGCAGCTTACACATTGTATTTTTAAAAATAATTTTATTAAGAAACAGAATGAGACAGTTTCAAAACCAATAAGTAGGATAGTTTCAATAATTAATACATTGCATATTATTGTCTTAATGGTTATTCACTGTACAAAGTACATACATGGTATCCTGTCTACAATCACTATGAGAAAAAATCATTCTCTTCACTGAATTAAAAGAATGCAGCTGTATATCTATCCTATTTTGAATATACAGATAAAAGTGGGCATTCATTTGTATCCACTTTTTTGTTTAGTTTTGTCAGAGAATGGTATTACATTGTCATTTAAATATTACAGGTGCGTGAATTCAACAAAAGATTCTAATATAGTACAGTAGTTCATAATAGTCATGGAATTTCCGTAAGAATGGCAATGTCAGAAGTTGTTGACTTGAGCCTTTTACAGCTAAGCATATTAACATGGATTTACTTTTTATACCTTGTTTTTAGATTCTTGTGCTGGATACTTAAAATCAAGACAAAGCAAGACCTATATAACAAGAAATGTAGATCTGGTATCTGCCAAGGTCAGTGAAATCATCTCAGGATTTATCCTGAAATCATGTACTGGAGTTTGTAGGTCTTTGTCAGGGTCAGCCATATGGACACGGCCATTGCTTGACCAAATTGCACTCTATGAAAGTCTGAGAGAATGTTTCCTCCACATGACTCTCCTTAGGCAAAATCTACATCATTGATTACTTTCCTTTATGGCTACATAATCTCCTTGATCAGAAAATTTGGGAGGCCAGCTCCATGAGTGAGACTTTCTGCCCCATTCTCAGGACCCTTCCAGAAGTGCTTTCTCAGGAATGCTCAATCCTGCATATCCAGAACAAGCTCAGGCCTAGTGAGTGTGTAGGAAATCTCATGCGCTCCCCTGCGCTGTTTGGATCTCCCCAATTAAGCTCAGGACAACACTTTAGTGAGACTTTCTGATGGATTCTTGGGACCCTTTCAGCCTCACTCTCAGGAACACTCCATTCCTCCCATCAAGCCAAAGTTCAGGCCCAGCCAGTGTTCGGGAGAGATCCTGTGCTCCCCTAAGCCTCCTGGAGTACTTCAGACACATCCGAGGCCTTGGATACAGACTCAGAGTGAAACTCTGCAGTTGAAGTCCCTACAGAGAGAATTGGGACCAGAATGGCCCAATTAATCCAAGAGCAGAATATCTCGCCACAGGGGCACAATAACTTAACTTCGAAGGACTGCAGCAGGACAGAGCTATACACAGGAGCCAGACCAAAGCCAGGCACAGATCCCGCCCACACCCGCCCAGCCCCTGAGACCGGCCAGAGACAGCGCGGCCGACTCCGCCATCCTGCTCCATCCCTCTCGCCCCCGCCCAGCCCCTGTGACCGGCCAGAGACAGTGGCTGACTCCAGCGGCCTCCTGGTTCCCGTGCCAAGCTCGCCCAGCGAGAGCGAATTTACAGGACTCACCAGGCTTCCCAGATCAGTGAGAGGGTGGTGAGTCTGAGGGAGAGCCTTTTGCTTCTTCACACGTGTGCTACGCGGATCACTGTCCCCAACCCCTCCAAGCCAGTGACTGGCCTGAAACCTCAGGACCCACTCACCAACACGTCCCCAGATCCCCTGACCTAAAGCCCACTGATTGAGTGGGAATTTCCCCGATTCTCTGGGCATCAAAGGTCAGTGAGAGTAGAACCTCACGCCCGTCGTGACTGAGATACATTTCCCAGACATTAAGCTGCCCACCACCCCCCCTGGCCTGGTGACAGCTCCAGGCACCACTGTGCCAGAGAAACATTTCCAGGTGATTACTGGTCCCACCCCACAGCCCCAGACCCAGTGCAGGTCGGCCTGGAGTGAGAAATCCAAGCCTGCCACACCGGAGGGAAATTTATCAGCAATCCACGGGCCCACGCTACAGACCGAAACCCAGCACAGCCTGGCCTGTGAGTGAGGGCTCCAGGCCCACTGCACCAGAGGGACCTTTCCCAACCTTCTTGGATTATGGGCTGTAGACCCGGACCCAGCACAAGCTGGCCGGTTCTGTACAGCCTACTCAGTGAATAAGATCATCCACTATCCTTTTGTGAGCCCAGAAAAACTACCAAAGCCAAGGCCCACCCACCTGGGGAAAGCCCTGCCTGACACAGGAGGGCTGACCCCGGGAACCAACATAGGGGAACCAAAGGAGCTGAAGCAAAAAAGGAACTGAACACAACAGCTAGACCCAGGTTAGGCATACCTGGAAAATCTCAAACTTAATAGACTGGCACCCGAATCTCATAACAAGCTAAGGTTATAGCTGCACCAAAGCTCTACACCAAAGGTCAAAGATCAGTGCTATGCAAAATGATAAAGAGAAGGGGAAAAATGCAATCCCAGACCTCGAGTCCATCAGGAAGGG